>LSSN01001958.1:0-21277 GCA_001970855.1 Smittium culicis
GTAAATCAATTGAAATAAAAGCATCACCGCCAAAATCTAAGATGGATTCAACAATTTCAAAATCAATACTTAATATTTTTAACGAGAGAAGAGATTCTAATCAATTTTTATCATCTCAGCTAAGCCTTGTAGATGAGCGTAGTTTCAATACAAACATAGAGTTCGATAATAAACCTTATCAAAGCAGTAAAGGTTTTTATTCTTTTACAAATGCAGTACCAGTTACACACCATGGAACTGTTGCAAATAAAAACTGTGAAATTTTTTTGGAAGAAAACATTTGGAACATAAATAAAATCGAGCAGCCATCAGATATCTTTAAAAATTTATCTCTTAGCAGTAAAGAACAGATTTTATGATTAATTTTTAGAATAACCCTAAAAAAAATCTATAGCCAGAAAATACATATATTTTAAAAATATTAGGCCTCTGTAAGCTAATGGAGAGTCATGTTGTTGTTTTTTGATTATAAAAATAAGACGATTTTACTATTTATGAATTTATTTCGGCTAACGTAACTATTTTTAATAAAATTTTCCTATTCATTAATTCTATGCTTATTTTAAATCACAATTGAAAATAAATTCTATTAGATTATATGATACAATAAATAGTTTTTTATAGTCCACTATAGAAATAAAATACCATTAAAAATATTTCTGTTTTTCAAAAGTGTTTCCTTTGTACTTGATTCAATATTTTAACTTTAATATTACCTAAACAACTGAATACATTTATAACATAGCTGAATTTTATTTTTAAATAAATAATAATGATATCATTTTTATAAATTTATTAAAGCAACAGTAGCTTATAAAAAAAGCTTTTTTTATTTATTTATTTATTTTTGAAATTTTAGAGCTTAAAATAATCACTTTTAATAATAAATTTTCACCTTTAAACTCTAGCAGCAATTATTTATTCAAAGTAATATTTATTGATTTATATAGAAGTTTTTAGTTTTTAGTTTTTGATTTCATTAAGGATGCTCATATTTTTTAAACTTTATGAAGCAAGCGACCATAGAGCGCATACGGGACAAACTATACATAATATCAGCGATTATGCGTTCCAGCACAGTCCGTGAGCGTGCAAACCACAAATGGCCAACATTAAAAACATGGATCGCCGAACTCTTCAAGGCTCCGATAAAGGCCTATATGGCTACCTGAGTGGCCGGAAGCGCCTTATGGATCAAAAAATTTTGCTCTCAAAATCCAAACAGTCAAACTATCATCACGATAGTCGAGCGGAAACGACTAAATAACCGGCCTGACATTCATTGGTGGACGGTGGACCGGAAAATTTGGGGAAATGCAACTAGGTTTGACCTTCAAGAAATGTATCCGGGCCTGAAGCTGGGCCTTTAGGGCATTAAAAAAATGCATATGGGCACATTTTGGACAGCCCAGCATATATCAAGCATGAAAATTGGGGTTGGGGGGGGGGGGGTTTAAAAACTAATTCCCTGCCGAAATTTATATCAGAATGATACCTTCGATAACATATTTCTGAGCTACAATCAGTTCATACTGGCACCAATCGGTACTGAAAATTTTTTTTCACCATCAAATTTTAACTTTTCGCGGTTGGTATTAGTTGTCATAAACATTGGGGATGGGTGTATAAACAATTTTTGAGCAATTATCGAGCTGGAACAACAGATCAAAATTATAAGCTGGAAGCAGCCAAATTTTTGAACGGCATCTGCGTACTAAGAAAATTTAAAACTCGAATTATTATTGATTCATAAGCCCTCTTGAAACAATATCCTTGGATATGGAGCTGCTAAAGCGTCGGAGGGGAATATGAAGATATATTTTTTTAAATATTTTTTTATAAATTTGAGATAAATAAAAAAATATTGTTTATTATATTTATTTTTTCTGACATGTTTCTTTTTGGATATTAAGACACGTATTAAGTGTTTAATAAGCCTCTTTTATACTAAATTTTAAAATATCAACTATTGTTTTATCTTAATTACTTGATAATAATAATAATTAAAATTCTTTTATTTATCCTTTAATTCAAATTTTAGTATTAAAATTCTGTCACATATATTAATAATAGCTTATATATTAATTTAATTAATCATTGCACATACCCTATTTTATATTTTGTGTACAGCTCACATATTAATTCTAATATTATCTTGTAGAAATTAAAATTTAGATATCAGAATAATCCAAATCGAGAATTTTTTATAGAAAAAATTTTTATACCTTTTGCATAGCTGAAATTTATATTATGAATACCTGGTTATATATTATTTTTCAAATCTAAATTTTTCTATACCAATTTCTATCAAATAATTCAAATTCCAGCTATTAATTACCTTAGGGATCGAAGTAAATGAATCTACACATTTTGGCTATATAATGAGTTTAATGTGAATTTTAAATCAAATTTATTACGTATCAGTTCCCACGGGTTATAGCTTAATGTTGGCTAAGTTTCTCTTAAAACTCTTCTGTCTTACATATAAAAAATAAATTTCCAGTTATCTACAGTTTATCTATATGAAGTAAATAAATATATTTGGTAGCGTTCTTTGAAAGAATATTATACTATTTTGGTGTGTCACCAAAATAAACAAAGTTTAAGCGTTCCAAAATTCAATAGTTATTCCTAATACTGATAAAGAGCTGAAAATAATATATAGATAATCTTATTACGCATTATAGGAATTTATCCTAGATATAAAAATGGAATTATATATATAATTTTTAAAGTGATTTTTTTGAATTTAATTAATTCTTTAATAATTTAATAAGGCATATTTTTAGCTAAAACCCACATTTTTCTGATGATATTAAACTTTTCTTGTTATATATATATTCATTAATTAATTAAATTCAAAAAAAAATTTTTTTCTTTTGAAGTTAAATTTTGAATACATCTTAAGATATTAAATTTCAACAATTGAATTTTTTTGAATTGTGTATTATTTTAAATATACTCGTTTATTTACAACTAGAAGGTAACACTTAGCTACATCTATATGATTATTTTATTTTTAAATATTCTATAACATCGATTAATATCAAAATTAGTATTATAGCCTATAATTGTCAAAAGTTTATTTCAAAGTACTTAGTTTAAATTATTTATTTAAAGGATATAAAGATATTTTATTGCTAAAGAACTCATTGCAATAAAATCTCTGTCTTTTTATACAAAAAGGCATAGTGATGAAAGTAATATAAAAATAAACTTAATATAAATTAAACACTAGACAAAATTATAATATAAGTAATCAAGTTTTAATAAAATGCCAAGAATTTGACATTAGTTAATTTATTTGAAGTTTTCTTGATATCTCTAAAAGTTTCTAGAATCTTCTAGAAAACTCCAGTAAATTACATAATTGATTTATGTCCATGACAATAATATGACTAGTTTTTTATAATAAAACACGGATCAATGGTTATAAATTATAGTGCTATAAATAAAAAATCGCTGATCTTTAATAAAATTCGTAAATGTATTTATGTAAAGCTTTGACTTGTCGCATACTATTATTTTTTTATGGAAAGTTTTTATTTGACGAATTTGATTTAAAAAGGCGAATTTTTTTTTAAACTTTAAAAAAAACTCAAAAAATTGCAAAAGCTTTACACAAAGTGAAATTATATTTCTTATTATACTAGCTCAAACTTTGTGCATCATCAAAATATTTTTGTTCAAAGTTAGTCAAACTTGATCACACTTAAATTACTTTGTTGAAAGAAAGAGAAGATGGATTTTTATATAGGATATTTATATTAAATAAAATCCAAGTTTGATTAAAATTTTTTTTATATTTATAATGACCCAGCGCCTGCAAGGTACGGAGGACCTAGAGTTCCAGAGGGTGAATTTATTAAAGATATATGTTATAATGTTTTTTTATAATAGTATTTAAATTACAAATAAATTCGCCGTTTAAAATATATAAATTTTAAATAATGAAAAAAAATTTTTAAACGGTGAATATAAAGATAATGTACATATTATTATAAAAAAACATTATAACATATATCTTTAATAAATTCACCCTCTGGAACTCTAGGTCCTCCGTACCTTGCAGGCATTGGATCAAGGAGATTGGTGCTCCTCTAAGCTCACTTAGAATTAATGTGCTGGAAAAAAAAATATTTCAGAAGGAAATAATGCTGTACCCAAAACCAATTTTACTGACGGAATGTCGCGATTCCTAAGAATAATTGGCGTAGATAAATATAACTTCACTCCAAGGAGACTGCTCAACAAAGTCTAAACACATGACTTTTTCAGATTTAGGTTGGCTATATTGTCTCCAATAAAGTTACTAATATAGTTTTGCACTGTGAGTTCCATTTCTGCAATCGAAACAGCATTTTTTGTACAGTATCGGCTTCACTGAAATTGCATAATAGACACTTATGTTTAAATTCTTTGGAGATGAACCTGCAGAAAGCTAGTTTTTATGCAGTCATGAACGCGCCTATGTGAACTTTTTCCAGCAGCCTGATTCCCCGCGCCTGTTCCGGATAGACTAGTTCCATCCCTATCCAGTTGCTCGTTAGTTCAGGATTATTTTTGATAATCCACTAAGTTATTTTTCTGTGATCATTTCTGATATTTCTAGCCCGCTGAGCTTAGGATATAGTTTTTTTTTCGCACCTTTTCAGGAACTGCTTTTTCCAATGGACTGTAACGCTTAATCATGTATCGAGACTATTCTTGAGAGCCTGTTTGATTAGATCGCTGATACATGTTTTCGAGATAGCCCATTTATTATGGCCACGTTACCTTGCCACACTGACACTCATAGAAACATCTCTAACTTTCAGCTCATTTCTGAGCCTATGTACAGATGTTGAACATCAAACTTCAGCGACTAGCCTCGCTGAATCATCTGAAACTTTTTTGTAGTGTTCCGCATCTCGCTGAAGAAATCCCTCAAATTTCATCACTATAGCACAATATTGGGACCAGTACTGTTCTGATCAGCGAAACTCGCATTGAAGTGGGTATATCCTTCTTTGAAAAGAAGAATTACATTGATTTGAATGCCTCTCTTCCAATTTCCCAGTTGATTTTAAGCGCTGGCAAGTTGTTCCACTTGTCATTAAATACTACTCCTAAGCACTTGCAGTTGGTTACCTGAGCTATGGTTTTTCCCATGACCGTAAATAACATTCCAGTACTGCTGTTTATTCCCATAACTCCAGATTTTTCCTGGTTTATTTGCATCTCCAATTTATGATACAATGCACTCAACTTTTCTAAGGACATTTGTAGTTATGCGGGGCTTTCTGCTAGAAATAACGCATCGTATTCAAATAGTATTCCTGAGATTTTCGCTCCGTTTCCTAGGATTTTTAAACTCTTTACTACATCAAGTAGATTGTTGATGAAGATGTAAAATAGCAGAGGCTAATCTGGAAATCCATCTGACACCGCTGTTGTATTCTACAAGCTTTGAGGGCCTGACTTTTATTTGCACACACATCATCAATGATCTGTACATTAACTCCATCATCCAGTAGAGCTATCAGTCTATTTCTTAAGTTTTGATTATCTCAATAGAGATTCATGGGATACCCTGTCACTTGTTTTTCCAAAGTCTATAAATCCAATCCAAGTGCTGAGACCGATTATTTTCTTTCTGTGCACAACATAATAAAGAGCTGTAGCTTTTACGATGTATTCTCTTAATTTCAATCCTGCCTGTTATCAAGCTATATTTTTGTGATTTAATCAATTTTGGATAGCCAGCGCGCTATTATTTTTGAGACCACCATCACCAGTATTGGTTTAAGCGAGGTACTTCTACTGTTACTTGGATCCCTCATGTCATCTTTGTATTAGGCAAAATAACACTTTGGTCCAGTTTCTGTAGCATTTTTTCAGAGATTCAAATTTCTTATACCAACCTTAAAAGCAGTTTTGTGAACGGAGAAGTGGGTTCCTCTTTGTGCTGTACAACCTTTTATGGTTCTCTATGATTGCCATCGCAACTAGAAGATTTATTTTTTGGAGATTATTTTAGAGCTCCGCAAATTCCTCCCAGATAAGAGGCGCATAGCACTCTGGGTAAAGATTGACAGAGTTTCTTACTATTTTGGGAAATTTTCCATTGGATCTGTTGTTACCAGTGCTATCTGTCGCAAGCTATTCAAAGATTGCTTCCATAATTTCTTCTAAGCTACAGTTTCGGTAATCAGCTGCACATTTTTATCAAAATATGCACATAAACTATAAAAGAGAGAAATTGACATGATAATTTTTTTCTGACAGCCTCATATCTCTCGATTTTTTTTACCGATCACAATATCGAAGTCTTTCTTGACCTCCGCCTATCTGTTATTCCTACGATCGTGACGGTAAAATCAGATAGCTTTTTATTTGATATAGATGTGACCAATCTCTACACTATGATACTTTGATATCTTACTTAACGCTATTCTACGTTTCTTGATTTTCTCTAGATTTTTTTTAGATATAACTCTTCTGTAGTCAGATGAAATGATTTTTAGTGCATCTGACTTCGGCTTACCAGATTCTCGTAGCAACACTATTAATGAAGTTCTCGGTATTCGATTCCTGGTTAGCTAGCACTGCGAATCAGTTTTTTCTTATAAATATCTATCCTAAATTCTTCATTTTTTTCTGCTTCGATCATTTTAATAGGCACAGAGATCTTATGGCTCTCAATGCTCCACTCAGATATTATATGATGATGGTCGGATAAATATGCTGATTTGAGCACTTTAGCGTTGATTATCTGTTTTCAAAGCCTGTATAAGTAACGTGATCTATCATTTGCTACATTTTTGCAACGTTCATCCGTAATCTTTTAGATTTTGAGACTGCAGCTCTACGCAGATCAATACCAATTCTGTCCAACATTGGTCTATAATCTTGATGTCTTTTTTGAAGTCTCCCATAAGTAGCATTTTGACTTCCTTTTTGTTAAGCGAAGCTTCCTAAATAATTTGTGTGCCCCAATATAACTATTTTTCTTCTCTTGGTTTGATGCAGCATGTGCAGGCTAAAAACTATAAATGATAGTTTTTCTCCATTATTATACGTTTCTGAAATCTTTTTTTCCATCCGAATTGAAGATTGAGATAGCTCCGATATCGATAAACAAACCTATTTTCTCACACCGATTGGCAGAACCCTCGCTTCTGTTTTGAGGTTGGAATTTGATTCTACAAAATGATATCCTTGTATTCGCAGCTAGTTTGATTTAGCATTAGGATTATTTTCCTGTATCGTGAATAACGAAGGCTAATATTTTCGTAAGATTAGATCAATTTTTGCACTTTCTAAAATACCTCCTGATATTATTTAATATAAATTTTAATTTTGAGTTATCGAGTAAATCCATAGTTTCGATAACTCTTTTCATACCTCTCGGCAGTTTTTTTCTTTCAGGGAATATATAGGCACCAATTAACTTTTATGCCGCAAATTTTGTGTTTCTTTAACTTAATATTGAGTTTCCTGTATATATGAGCTCATGTCTCGTGCTTTTCATTTATTTTATTTTCTATAATGAAAAGTCTTCGCATGACAGGTTTCTGATATGCTCAATAAATCGATTGACTAGTGCATCAGAGAGCTCATTAACGTTTCATATCAGTAGAATGACCATTCCCCCCTCAAAACTTGCAGTGTCTGTTCTCGTTGCAGACTTTGTACGCTGGTCGAAGACCTCAAGGAACCCCAAGCCCCTGTATTTTCTCTCTCACAACTCCATGCTACCGGATTCTAGCGCTTTGATGGATGATTAAGAGCTATTTTCCAATACATAGTATCCTGGATCGCAATGATCATCTACGATAATTTTTTTAAACATGAAAAATCGCCTAATTTCATTTTATTAATTATGCTGGCCACTCTAGGTGAGGGGATATTTCGATTTTTATCTGAGGACTGCAATTTGAACCGCTCTTTAACTGAAAAAAGATGAGACTCGTATTTTGTCTCTTTCAGCGAGATTATGATAGCTCTGCGGTAACTCCATTTATTGAATCCATTAACAAATTAGCTTTGGTGCCATTTTTTCGTTTATTCAGGCTTCCAATTAAAAGTTCTCGATCCAGCTTATATTTCCCATATAGTAAGACCAATATTTGCTCTGTTACGACAGCTATTTTTTCCATGTGATTCTCCAGAGTTTTATACCGTCGAAGTAAACCAGATTTTGCTTTCTAGGCGCAACGGGCTTGACTCAGTCCGCAATAATTAATATTTCTTCTGGGGTCAAATTTGATTTTTTTTTAGCCCATGGCTTCTTATTGGAGGATTTTCTCCTTTTTAGCAGCTTAGCGTAGCTGAATTTTTTCTGAGTCTTTTCTATGGTAACATTTTTGCTAATTTGAGCTTTCTGTATTTTTGGATGATTGGGACCAAATTTTTGTAATACCGGGGCTTTGTATTTGAAAAAATTTCTGACAACCTAAACGCGTTTTTCTCGAAATACACTTTGCACTTCAGTATAAAGACCTTGATTTTTTCGACGCTTTCCTGAGTCACTTTGCTGGGAATGAGGTCTGTTAATTACCTAATTATCTGTTTCAGAGACATTATCTTTGATTCGTCGGATAATTGTCTTTTTTAGCTTTATGCGTCATCTGATAGTAACCCACGTTTAATTTTGAGTACATTTCTTCTGCTTTTGGCCTTAAAAAAAATTCACATCGGCTTCATTCTTTGTTCTGATATCCGTTAAGATATTTTTTCCCAAGAGGACTGGTTCTAGCACTTTAATTCTGTCAAAAAGTTTTTCAGCGTGGCTCACACCCGTCTACTCGGATGATGGGATTGAGGCATGCGATTTTCCCAAAAAAAGAATAAATTTTACACGATTTGGTGTTTAAAAGTCATTTAATTTTGTAACTGAGATGAATTCATCAAATAAACCTGTCGCATATACCATAATATATGCTTATGGGCAAATAGTAGCTTTGAATTAACTATTTATCATGAGGCGATTTTTTCTAATATGGATTTTTATCGATAGAGTTTATTTGTCTTCCTTGCCATTTTATTATTTTATGAACTACCAAAACTTTTTATGTTTGGATAATTGTTTATTATAATTCTGGATTCAAAAAAAAGTTAAACCCAGATTCTATTTTTGAATCAAATCACTTAACTAAAACTATGGTATTTATATATCAACGATATAATTAATACATAGAACTGAAGATTCGACAAAAATTTACTCTGATCAGAGCATGAGCTCGAAATTGTGGTAGCACTTGTGTCTAACAAGCGCCTAGTCATCTGAGCTATAGGATCCTTAAATTATTCCGTGAAATTTTTTCTGAGTATCAGGTAGTTCCTAATCGCGGTCATCTTATCGGTGTGTTATTAGTTTTTGTCTTATACTCGACATATATAGCAGTCATTTCCTGCGGAATTTTTAGCCTTCCTGATTCGTAGGCTTGTTCCTGTCAGAATATCTTCTAAATTAGGGTATTCATGGTTCCTATTTGATCACAATATCGTGTTCCTTGTCTCTCAAGTCCAAGGCATAATTATTCGTGGCATCTTTACGATCCTTTTCAGTTGGTGAAAAATTTTAATTCTAGATTTGGAATCTCGAACCGCAATTCTGGGGATCTTGAATTGAAGACGATTCGATCATCTTGTTTATACTAGAGTTCACTACGCCTAGGTTATTTTGGATATCACCCTAAATAATTTTAGACTATAGCTTTATTTTCGAGATTTGAGATCTCGAATAGTGAACCTCAATCGGCTAAATTATTTTTTAGGAATCGTCAATCGTGTTGGCTTCGGTTTCTTTAATGAATTCATTGTCTATTTCAACCGAAATAGACTCACTGCTCTGCTCATCGGAGATTTAGTTGATGATCTTCATTGACGATTTGCTCGATTGGTAATTTATAAAAAAAAAATTTTTTTTTAAAGTGTATAAAATTTATTTATTGTGATTTACTACTTCCAAAAAAATGCATAATGAAAGAGTGTGTTATTTTTAAATAGTAAAAGAGTTTTTATTTATCATATATTGAAGTTATTTAAAACTAGTGGGCGTAAAAACTGTTACTATTAAAAAAAATCCATCCAACTATATTTAATTTAAATATTACAATTCCTGAGCCTTAAAAAGTATTGGAACTGTGTATTATAGTAGTTTATAATATAATTTCTTATAAACTTTATCAAACCAATAATTTCGTTTTTTTATTGCGTTTTGATTAGAATACATTAATGATTTTCACAAAAAATTTGATTTCAATTATATTGAGCTATTATATAAAGAATTTATTTATATATGCACAAGAGTTGGAATTAAGTAATAAAATTAATTTACTATCAAAAAATCTAGATTTTAAGTCTTGCTATTAGATAATATGATATAAATTATATTTTTACCTTATAGTGATTCAGAGACTAAACGAAAAATTAAAATGAATATTATTCTCGATAAAATCAAAAGGAAAAAAATCTAGGTCGAATTTTTTTTATAAATTTCACAAACTAAAAGAAAAACGAGTACAAAGAAAAATAGGTGCTGTATAAAAAACTGTAGATTATTATAAACTTTTGAATAAAAATAAGAATTTAATCTTTATAATCCTATAAAATTTTAATAGAAAAAAATTGAAACTGAAAAAAACGTTACTAATCTTGAATTTTTAGAATAAACAACAAATAATTAGAAAAAATACTATGAATATACAGAAAACGGAGAAATCTTTACTATAGATTTTAGTTAATTAAAATTTAATATTATCTTTTAATCATTATAATTGATTGATAATTATGCCACTTATATTAAATAGAATAGAAAATTTTTAAAAATTACAGTAAAACCTTTGATTAACAGCTTGTATTTTTACCTCATTTTGGTTCAAATGCTCTCTAAAATGAAAATTTTTCATATTGGAGGTTTCATAGTGCTAAAAATAGCTAGCAATAAACTAGATGAAAACTAAAAAAAAGAGTGAGCATTAGATATCCAAAATATATTAATATAATTGACTTTATTTTTTTGAAAAAATAAAGTAAAACTTATTTAGATTAGATAAATGTTTTAGTTGCTATCTTAGATATTATATTTTGGCTCATTTTACAGCCATTTTACAACAGAACTGCGAATTGCCTTCTCAGAGTGCAATTGACGACAGGCCAGATTATTTGCATTATAAAAAGCCAATCCACAAATAAAATTTACTAAAGCTTGCAAATTTAATTTAATTAGCCTATAAATTCGCTTTAATAAAAGTGTGGTATACTTCAAACAATAAATCAATATTTTTTCGATTAAACATTCATAAAGTTGGCTTAGAGGGATTACGCCTCAAGTTGTTACCATATTAGAGGTTTTACTATATATACAAAGCTTGCGAATTATTTTCATAATAGCTTTAAATATAAAAAATTCGTGGAACAAAATTTACAATTTAAATATAATTAAGCAATTAATTTTTTCTCGCGGTTTTCATAAATATTAGTGTATGCATTAAAACTCCCTTTAAAAACTTTGGTATATATATATTTCGCAGAGAAAATAAATCATATGGAAGAAGAACATTAGTTTCTTCAATAATCAGCTGTAACTAATTTAAATATTTAAAAAATTTCCCTAGATATTTTTTTATTTATAGTTATGCATACTCCCAGTCTTATTTTCAGTGATTTATATATTTTCAATTATTGTTCTTTATAAGCATGATAATATCTAAAATATAAAATTAAATTCTAAATTTTGAAAAAAATTAAGGAAAAATACATAAAAAAAGAAAATCTACTATTTTTTATAAAACTTAAAATACGCGAATTTAAACCATAGATAAAAGCTAGGTGAATTGAATTGTTTATCCACTATATAAATATTACATTAAAAGTTAAATATTTGATCGTAAATAATGGTAGTGATATGCTAAAGATTACGACAAATTTACCACATAAGCCGTTCTATGATTCACTTTAACATAACTAATCAATAATTATGCGCTTTATTTTTTATTTAAAGCTATATCGTATAAAAAATTTCGATTTAAATGATTCAATTTAGAATTAATATAATAATTCAGTTTTTTGAAAAATAAATTTCTTAAATAGCTTAAGCGCTATCGAGTCAAAAAATACATTCATAATGAAGAATAGATATGTAAAAATTACAAAAAAACTCTATCCTAGATTAAAATTTAGAATTGCTCCTTATTAAAAATTTACCATCCGATATCCTTTTAAAATGAGTTAATATATTAGCATGTTGAAAAATAACTCAAACTAATGCTTTTTAAAATATTCAAGAAAAAAAAAGTACTTTAACGAACCTAATAAATAAATTAATATCTAATACATTGGAAATATTAGGTAGGCCAAAAACACACTACCTCCTGGGAAATAATATAACAAAATTGAATATATATTTTTCATTAAAAATGTTGTTATTTATACGTTAAAAATTTAGTTGGAAGTATCGTCGAATAATTTTATGACTGATTATAAAAAAATTGAAAAATGAAAATAATAGATTTGATAAATTTAAAAACTAAAGAAAATCCAAGGAAAAAATTCCTATTCTTACTAAAATTATTCGAATAACAAATTTTTTCTCTCGAAATTTGAATACAATGAAACTCTGATTTAATTAAAATAGCATTGAAACAAAATAATTTTCAAATAATTTAAAATGATATGATATTTAAAAAAAAAACTATTTAAAATATATTTAGATGAAAAACAATAACCACATGATAATTTATTTGCAGCTATGATATATATGAATTTTTATAAGGAATTGCAAGAGTCTTAATTATGGACTCGCTCTCGGAAAAAATATTATTAAGCAGAATAAATATAAATTTATTAGTTCATAAATTATTTTCTATAGTTTAAAATTTAAAAAAATAATACACAGCGTAAAGAATTATCAAAAAAATTATATGTCTTTTATTTAAAGCTTGAAGAATTATAAATGTGGTAGTGTAGATCTACTAAATAGAAGATATTAAGAATTTAGTTCAATATTGTTTGATAGATAAACAAAAGTAATAAAAAAAAAGAAAATAAGGAGGTATCAGAAATAGAAAATTTGAGTATAAAGAAGACGAAAATTGATTTGCTGTAAATTTTAATCGAAAAATAATAGTCAATAAAAGTCCAAAAACTTGTAAATAGTATCAAAAATAAATTAATCAATGCTACACATGAAAAAAAAGAGGGAGTAAACATATTTTGTCGGGATTATTTTACCTTATAATTTATGAGATATAAATAGATCAGGAAAAACAAAAAAGGAAAATTTCGAGAAAAACTAGTAAAAATTCTTCCTTTAATAAGTAAAAAAAAATTTTTTAAAGCAAATCTAAAAAGGGAGAGAATAAGTAGAAGCTTGACTTTAAAATAGCGCTTAGGTTGAAATTTATTGTTTAATTTGTTAATTATAATTGCATACTCAAAACCTTAGATAATTTATTACTATTATTCTTGAGAAATCGTACTATTTTACCTCATCATCACTTAAAAACCAATAAGCGTAAAAAATTTTCTGTATGCAAACTAAAATTCAAATTATTAAATTCTTAGTTAAAAATAAAGGTAAAGATACCAATAAAAACTAAAATATTAGTCTATAATTAATAGAAAAACTTAAAAATAATAATTCAATTTTATTAAAAAAATTTCATACGAAAACTTGCAGCTTTAAACTTGAAAAATTTTCTAAAAATTTAATATTTTGCTTAAAATCTTTAAAATAAAAAAAAATCGTGACATATTACTAAAAGTCTACCACAATATTAGAATAATTTATGTCAATCGCTTTAGATATTATCAAAATTAATTTCTATTAAAAATATCTATTAAAATGCATTTATGATAAAACTCGGTTAATTCGTTAAATAGGCAATAAATAGAAAAAATCAAAACTCGTTTTTTTTCCACAATTGCTATTTTAAAAAAATATATATAAAAAAAGATGTTTATCATAAAAAAAATAAGAGCTATTTTTTAACCAATTGGGTTTAGCTTATCTTTAATAGCAACTAAATCATTTCGAAATATCTTAGGTATTTTGAATTTAGAATTTAACCAAGAAATTTTTATAAATTAAAAAAACCTATCTCATATCGAAATTTATAGCCAACTTTCTTATACCTTGAGCTATACGAAAAAATTCTAAATTTATCAATTATAAAAAAAATTCGATGTTTTAAATAAGGTATTTGTATTTATTTTAGTTTATACAGCCATTTTAAGACGATTTTTGCCTAATTATATATTTTTTGTAACAAAAATATCTATTTATTAACGAATGATTAGTTTACCATTTGTAATTTTTAATGTAAATAAGGTATTTTTATTTAGATCCAAGGCAATAAATTATTGCCATTTTTTAATATTTCATTATAATATCTAGTTTTAATAAAAAAACTCCTCAAGTTCGTTTTATCAGGATTTACTGCACCTTTAATTTGATTCTTAATCTTTATTTCTCATAAGAAATTCTATAATATTGCATTTATTCTTTTGCTATGAAATAAGTAATACATGTGCGATTATATTCTATAATTAAAAATGCACCTATATTTACAATTACAAACATAAAATCAGTGTGAAGTAAATTTACATGTAAATGTGTATACTCATCACAATTATAAATATTTGTTGCATTGATTTTATAACTATTTTTTAAGTATAATTTAAATATCTAATAATTTAATCATTTATTATTCTACTAGCCTTTATAGTTATTAATGAACGTGCAAACACAAATTTTGAACATTAAAGGTATAAAATCAGTCTTAATTGCTTTAAATTTAACATTAACTAAAAAATAAGCCACAAAAAATAATACATTTAACACCAAAACAAAGATTAAGTTTACAGTTATCAATGTTATTAATAATTAAAAAATTATAAAAGCTGAAACAGTCAAGAAGAAAAAGCGAGCTTAAATTAAAACAAGAAAAACACTTTGGTATAGCTATTCATGCATATTAATATGGTTATTTGCTTTAGCACCTTTTTATTTTCCCATTTATGAAGATTTGAAAGTATACACTCAAGTTATGAAAAATATTTCATTATTTTTCACTTGAATATTTTTTTGAATTTAATATGTATATTTATTTCATATTATTTATCAACTGATATTTACGATAGCAAATTTTAAATGCTATCATTTCGCAGTGACTGAATTGCATCTAAAATTTTTCAATCTGCATATTAAATGCTTGCTTTCCAACTCTTTTTTTACCCTTTCCCGTACAACACTCTTAAAAAAATCGAATTCATTGAATATTTAATGATTTATAAGTAAATTTATTATTTTTTGTTATATTACAAATTATCAATATTTCTTAAGGGCTCAAAATTTTATTGATTTTATTATAGAGCGTTGGTTATATTTAGTAGATCAAAAATAATCTACCACCCGTCAAAGAGTTAGGGATTTAGATTCTAAATGACTGCTTCAAGAGTAGAAGCTATTAAATTTTATAATTTATCGTGACTCGGAATTTAAATGTTTTGATTGAACATAGTTGACCATACTTAGAGGATCTAAAACATTCATCTGAATTCATTAAAAAATATTTGTTATTTGGGTAATAGCAGCAAACAATATATTTGCATGTATATCATAAAAGTATCAATAAACTTGGATTTTCATAGAGTGTATGGCTGGAAAGGGGTAATAAATAACTTCATAATCAATAAATCAATTATAGGTTTAAAAAATTGAACAAATTATGTATTACCATTTTATATAAAAAATTTCACGTTTAAAAAATTTTAAAAGAATAAATTGAGTCCTACAGTCACTATTATAATTCATAGATATATTGTCTTTATTATATATTATTCGTGTATATAGAATTCTGTGAAGTAAAAAATTTCGAAATATCCTGAATAAAGTTCAAATGTATCTTGATCAACCTTATACAGACCTAATATAAAAATTAAACTATAAAAATATTCATTTTAATTTAAGCATACACCCATTATTATCTATAGTATAAAATATGGTAAAAGAGTTTTGTAATGCTATTAGTTCTTTTTTCGAAGTTTAAATAAATAATTATTATAATTTTGTAATTTGGTATACCATTAATCAAGAATAATATTAAATATAAATGAGAAGAGATGTAAAGATTCATGGAATCTTGAACTAGAATATACATATATAACTTACAGAAATTCAAATTTTTTCACTATATAGCCTATGTTAATAAATATTTAATAAACAATATATTTGATTTGTATTTTAAAAAATTGATATGTAAAAATATATGTGGAAGTGTAGAACCGTTCAAAGAATTCTCTTTGGAGTCTGATTCTATACTTAAGATTTTTCTTGTATTTCCTGAAAATCATCCTTTTAAACTTAGGCTAATTGAATATAATAACGATGTCAAATAAAATTTGACAGATTAATGACACAATAATGACTACTGTAATGGATTAATTTTAATATAATAAGTATAACGAAATTCATGTCATAAAATTTGACATGAAACCAAAAAGGTATAAAAACCGCAACAAAACGACCAAGAAACATCATCGAAAAATCGGAAAAGTTAAAGAAAAATGGAAACAAGGCTAAACTGAAGAATTTAGTATTTCATTTAAAAACTCTACTTATTTTTTGGTCAAACATACTATTAATAAAATCACTCTTAATAATCAAATAAACCTTTTATACCAAAATTTTAAATTTTTATTGTTATATTAAATATTAATCAAAATCTAACAAAAAAATAATTATCCAATATCAACATGAGCCCTATGAGCATACGCTCAAAAGAACCTAAGTATTTGGCCACAGTAACTAAAACTTCTACATATATAAACTTTAAAAGGGATAATTATTTTATTGGTTCAAAATTTTCTTTGAAAATTAATTAACTCTAAATAACATTGGCTATTTTAAATAATTATTTATGAAAAATAATTTATCGAAATATTATTTCTCAGTAAAAAAAATTAATACATATATTAAGGTAGCGTTCTCTCAAAAATCAATAAAATTATGTAAAGATATAATGATAGTTATAATATTTTAAGAAGAGTATCATTTTTAAATTAATTTTGTTTCATTAATATATAATAAAGCTTTTTATTATATGTCTATTTTATTCACACTATATTTTATATATACGTCCTCATTCACTTAAATTTACACTAATACATACCCTCATTTTTTTTAAATTTGTTCTTTTTAGAACCAATATAAGAGGTTAAAAAAAATTTTTATCGCTTTTTTTACAGGCTATTCACTTTTATTAAAATTTAATTGACTATCGAATCTTTAATGCATAGTATGACTAACTTAACATAAATAATAAGCCTTTGTTCAGCTAACCAAAAGTTACACTTTTTAAAAGCTAGATCGGTCTTGTTAATGTTGAATTATAGCAATTAAAATTTCAAATAAATAATTTTGGAATACTTTTTTTAATTTTCCAAATCAAAAAAAAAAAAAACTGCAGTTTACGAATTTCATAAATTCAAGAAAATCTATTACTTTTCTGCATAAAAAAAAAGGATTACTTAGAAACCAAAAAAAAGACTAAATACAAAAAAAAATAGATCAATTAAATAGTGTCAACAAGTTTTTATTCTATACTTATACTAATTACAAGGATTGATAGCTTATTATAAAAAAGCTCGAACCACGTGCAGAATGATTTATACTAGATCCAAGTTGCTTTCCGTTGGTGCAGCATAATATAAACTTTCATCTAATAGATTTATTTGGAAGATGGACTGCGATTCAAAATCTGATCTGGTTCCAAATTTAGGTTTTATTTCTTTTTATCATTTTTAGGTAATCAGGTTCAAAATTATTCTATATATCAATTTTTTTCTATAAATAATTGTTATATGAGCATTTTTATAAAAATTTCATACTTATTTTTTTCAAGTGTAAATCTTTAAACATTAATAATTGTATTTAATACACAAATATTAATAAATTAGAAAAAATATTCTATGCTACTATTTATAACGTTTTTTATTAAGTAAATAAAATTATTTGGATGATCAAGTTTATCCACTGAGTCCATAATTAAATTTTTTCGCATATGATGATCTCAGGTTTAATAACTTTTTCCAAAATTATGCTTTTTTAACTGTACGGTATATGAGATAAAATCAAAGGATCGTGGTATGTTGAAGTCAAATGAACAGGTTTACTATTCATCCATTTCAATAAAGGTATAAAATTTTCGTTCATAAATCAATCTGTGTTTCATTTTAGAAGCAGATTATTATTTGTACATTCCGCCATGCGATTTTATTTAGCCTAATTTCCCCACAACTCTAATTGCCATTTTTTAGAGATATTCCATGAGTGAAACTGAAGTAAAAAAATAATCAATAAAATTTAAATAGTTTTTTTTTATCATTTCAACAAGGTGTACTACGAATCTGACTATAGATATTTTTGATTTTTTATTATCCATTTTTTCAGTTATAAAAGAAAATAATAACAATATCAAATTTTTTCTGATAAATTCAATATCTTCAATCCCTTTTTCATGGGATTTTTGGGCATATTTTGCTTAAATCTTATTCTAACTTTGAATTTAATCATCGAATCGTAGAGTGCAGCACTTTGACGATTTAAATAATTTTTAATAAAATTTTTTTTCATATTTTCAGAAAAATTTTATATTTTTTTTACTGCAAGTCTTCAAAATAGTTATCCTAATCGCAATTTTGAATAAAGTATAAGTATTATTTTAGAATTGATTAGTTTCAGTGTTAATTATAAGGCATAATAATGATATTTTTTAAAATTATTATCATTGAAATATAATATTAATAATAATCACAAAAGGGATAGCATAGTATATAAATTAATTTTAAAGAAAAACGCGATATTATCATCATGTATAAGTTTTTATTCAATATTTTTTTGAATTATTTTACTTTAAAAAATCCTCTTGTCTAAATTTCAAGTAACAGGTGAGATAATGTTATAAAAAATTTTAGGAAGGAAACTTAGCAAAAAATGACCTTGAATTTTGTTTTTTTAACGATTTTATTGAAGTTTTAAAAACCTAAAATTAATAGAAAAAAATTGAATAGGCATAATAAAATATAATAAATCATTTTATGGACTCAAGCCTGCAAGCCCGAAGAATATAAATTATAATGGATAGATTAACCTTATTCATTATGCTATTTTAATTTTATTTGTACCTCTCTCAGGGGTTGTAATTAATTTTGCAATATGAATGTGAATGATTTTGAATAATGCTTTAGATTAATGCTATTTTTTTTTATTTCAAGAAATTTATTGAAAAAAAATATAAAACATACTAAAAATAAATTTATAATTACTTATAAAAAATTCATAAAAAAATTCGCTCAGTGAACTCTCCTGAGGCCAAAATGGGCCTTCGTGCTTTTCAGGCGTCGAATGAAGAGGATTCGTGAATATTTAATTCGCTCAAGGATCAGACTCCGGTGCAAAAATATGGCTTTTTTTTTTTATCAAAGGAATTTATTGAAACAAGTTTAAAACATATATAAAATAAATATAAAACTACATAAAAAATATTATATAAAAAATTTGCTCAACAAACTCCCCTCCCGCCCTGTTAGGCGTCTAGCCAAGGGGATTGGTGAACATTTAATTCTCTCAAGAATCAATGTTCGGTGCAAAGACATGGCCTCCAGAAATTTTGCTGTTGCCAACACAATTTTGGTGGCCGAAGTGTCGGAACCTTGGTAGATCGCCGACGAGCTAAGTTTTAACTCCTCCCCCAGGAGCTTGCCCACTAACCTCTGCCAGATTGAAGAAGGCGGAAGGTTGCTGAATGCATGCTCATCATGGAAGTTTTTTCTCTAATATATGGTCCTGCAGCATTCTATCGTACCGCTGACCAATTCCTGCAGTCCAGGAGTATATGCTCTACAGTTTCAGTTATTTTCATTTTGCAGAATGGGAATTCAGTTTTGTACTCCCCATCAATAATGATCGCATTGGCCATACGCTGTGCTGTACAGTATGCGCCGATTCTAATCTTGGCTATGTGCAGCAAACTTTTTAGCCGCTCAGGGCATTTGAGCTCCAGGCCCATCCAGCTAGATTGGTTTCCACCGTATACTTTTCTCATCCACTGTGATATCATAGATTTGTCGTTCTTCAGTGCTCTATCGTATGGAGTTTTTTTGGTTGACCCGCGCATCAAATTTTTATTGGACCGCTTAAAACCATCGTTTGTACCCGGTAACCCAGGTGTCTTTACGATTCAGCATGGGGTTATTGCAAAAATATGGCCTCTATAAACTTTCTGTTGCTGTGAAAATTTATATGACCGGAGTATAATAGCTTTGGTAGATCACCGAATAGCTAATTTCTCTCTCTTTCTCAATGATCTTGCCAACTAAGCTCTTTGAAATTGTGAGGGCTGGAATATGCCGAGCTCAAATTCAATAACTAAATTTACTTTCTAATTTACTATTGTATAGTAATAAACCGTAATGATATCCAACTTATTCAGCCAAAAATTTTTTCCTCTACAGTTTCAGTTGTTTATATTTTTAGGAATGTACATTCAGATTTGTATCCCTATCAATAATGAGCGTATTGGCCATTTTAGTACGATTTATTCCTAGCATAAAATTTAAATTATTTTTTTATAAATAGTAAGGCATATAAAAGAATTTTTTTTACATGATTGATTGAGTTTAAAGAATTCATATGAAAATTGTGTAACTCATTTATTTATACAACTGCAATTCAAAAAATAAATCCAAAATATTATTCATAGCTGTACATAATATTAATAGTTAAATACTAAAATTTTATTAAAATTTTTATTCTAGAAAAATTAATAATAAATTTATACTTAATATATATATATAAGGGCAAATTAGTAAGTGTAGATAATTAGCCAAAGATTAAGTTATTAAGTATACTGAAAGTTCTAAAATTTAAACTGGGGTTAATGTAAAATCTGTTATTGGTATTCTTTGACGTGTTGTTGTAGTAGTGACTGACGCTAATGTAGTAGTTGGAACCATTGTTTGTTCAGTAGATTTAGTTGTGGTAGGCTTTTTGTGCAACTTACATCCACATCGTTTGTTCCGTCCTAATTTATGACCACAAAATTGTTTTTTTCCGAATTTTCGTTTCCAGAAACATCTTTCAGATCGGCGATACCTATGTCTACGGCATTTATGACATCTATTAGCTCCGCAATGTCTTCTGCGTCTGTTACAACCACGGAATTTACGCCATCTGCGAGCTCCGCAATGTCTTCTGCGTCTGTTACAACCACGGAATTTACGCCATCTG
>LSSN01001960.1:0-20618 GCA_001970855.1 Smittium culicis
ATTATCTAGAAAAGTTTATAGTATGGTAATAAAAGTATGGTATAACGATATCCTTACCATCTATTCTTTCGCAAAGATAATCTACCAGCTTATAAGATTTTCATTTTTTATAAATTCTTATTTAAACATTTAAAATAATTCCTGAAGAAACAGATGCAAAGACTATTCAACTTACTGCCTTTAAAAAAAAATTTCGCGAAAGTGAATCTCAATTCAAAGATTTGAATCTATTGTAACTACAAGGGCATCAGAAACGGATCTATAACGCTAATCAGAGTTTATAGATTCTCTACCCTCAATCATGAAGGATTTCATCCGCATGCTGTTGATGTAAGAAGAGTGAGAGAAAGAAATATACACCTTTCAAAAAATTAGTTCGACGAGCTATCTTCCACCATTAAACATTTCGAAATTAGCAGGTGCGAGGAAAGCAGACTCTAGCCCTAAAATATATTCTAGTCTCGTTTTCTCATATATTCAGGTCAATCTATTTGTACGTTCGCTGCAGGATCGAGGATACCTCCGGTTCAACATTCGGCAACCTGCAAATTTTGTTCACAATCACCTTGAGGGCTCTGCTGTCGCAAATTTTTGCAACCGTTTCTTTAAGTCCGCTTGAACAATTACATAAATTAATATAATTGTCGGAAAAACTGTTTGAGCTATTCTAGTTAGAATCAAAGCAGCTCATGAATCAAGAATAACAGGACACACTACTTTTCAGTAAGAATCCAGAGAAGCGCTACAGGATCCGTGAACCATTAGTGGGTTCCAGCAGGCAGATAAGCAAGAAAATACCCTCAGAAAGCCTGTTACAATGCATAATTCCTAAGATGATATTTTGGCCGCTGCCACCAAAAACCAGCCTCAGAAATAAAAATTTTTCGGGAGAGGACGCGGCGGCAAAATGGGGTCCCAATAATCACCATTCAATCCCCCCCCCCATCCCAGTAGAGTGGAGCCTCGTGATTTTTCGATCTGCGTGGAACAAACTCACAAACAACATATATATTTTGAGTAGGACTGAATAAGTCTTTCTATACATTTGAGATGTTTGATAGACTTCTCCTGTTCATTCTTTGCATACTTCTTAAAATATTTGTTCTTTTCTCTTTTGAATTCGCATCGCAAACTACGTACAGTCGGGCTACTACTGCTGAAGTTGGACACACAAAGTCACAAGAAGAATCTTAACCGCGAGGTTTGCAAGATACTGAAGAATAATAAGGCCTTATTGCTAACAAATAAGGCAATTAGAGGAGATAAAGACCCGAAACTCAAGCTATAATAGTAAGCTTTTCGATATATTCAAGAAAAAAGAGGGGCTCAGGCCTGCCCTAGATTTAATAGAGCTTAAAATGTAATTCGAAATTTGAAATTTCAAGATAGATTCGCTCACCTCAATATGCAGACTGATCAGAAAAAGGGTTTTATGGCGTCTCTATGCCTAGAAAATGTGTTAAATCATATTCTGATTAACAGTTACAGTAAGAAAAAAAACGCAATTTTAATGGAAAGGGAAAACATACCAATTCAGAGTGTTCCAATTGTGACTTTCCCTAAGCACAAAAACATTTACTAAGGTACTCCGACCGATATTTTTATCGGAGACAATATGCATCATCAAAATATCGGTATATCTGGACGAAATCCAAGTCACCTGAGGGCTGAAGAGGGTATGAATGAGAAGTAAATAACTAATTTATCCAAGCTGACGGAGCTGAGATACAGAAAGAAGTTAGATAAGTCGTTTAAAACGCCATCACAATATGTTAACTCATCATGAATGGTATTTAATTCACATAAAATTACCCTCGAGCTTCCTTCTTCCAAGGTCAAAGACTTCCGCCTAGAAGCGAAGGGACTGTAGAAAGTTGTACTGAAGACGTTTAATGTCTGAAAAGCTTTATTGTGAGAGCTCAGGTATTTAAGCGACCTTACTCCCAAATCGCCTAATGCTGAAACGACTTTAGAACCTCAAAAAAATTTTTTTTCTTCAGGAAAGGCATTAAAATCGGTCATGGCACTGAAAGAGCCCGCCAAGTAAAAACTTTTGTCCTGGAAGATTAATTAGCAGATTAGAATGGTCAATTGTTCCTCCCAGAGACTCTAGATCCTGTAATCTTTAAAGATGCCAGCGACACCACTTGGGGATAATTTTAGGTTCCCAATTCTATCCAGGATTGTGGAGTCGTTCGGAGGCGTTGGTTCACATCAATGACAAAGAAATATTAACGATGTTATACGCACTCCGGCTCAGGAGTGATGTTGATCGTTTGGTAGCGGTCGACTCAAAAAATACCACAACTCTAGGGTATGAAAGAAATTTATTGGGACAAACTCCACGAAACTGTTAGAAATTGACGATTAAATATACACTCTCTGCCTAAAGACGACCTTTCACCGTCAGTTTACTCACGTTCCGTTAGTTATTAATCCGGAGGATTCACTAAGACGACCTAATGTGCAGATGAAATGGCCAATTTTATACCACGCTTTCTATAAGGTAGCATATTAATGCTGACCACACGATTTATACCTAATTAAATCCACAGTGAACACAAAGATATCAAAATAATACAACTGGTTCTCATAAAACAGGGCTGTATTTCAAAACGAACTGCTCTTCAATTCATAAGATTGGTCCAACCCTTACTGCTAATCCTCATATATCCTGATATCCATGGTGGTTCAGAAGATGCTCAGAGAACGCCTGAAAATATCTTTAATTACCTCTCTATGTAAGAAGAAGTGTTACCCGGGCCTAAAGGAATTTTAAGTTGCTTAGACATTGCTTCTGAAGGCAAAGGTTGTAATAACCGAAACCAAAAAAGGAAAATCTGCGCTTTTTAGATAACAAAAAGTATAATTTTATGGCTTGGAAAATATGCGATTTATCTCTAATCGCAAGGTTTGTTAATTATTTTAAATGATATTTTATTTTCCAATTAACAATGTAGAAAACATAAATCCAGGTATTATCTTTTACAAAAATTTTTTATAGAATGGGGAATTAGTAATGATATCACTTCGTAAATATTCGTACTACAGGTAGTAAACTAATTAGCTGAAATTAAACGGAAAAAAAAATGAGATTGGACAAAGTACGGGTTTAAAAGCTAGATGTATTAATTTTAGATTATAATCAGTGTAAAATTCATAGCAATCAGCTTCTTTGGAAGTATTTGCCGCTATCGAAGACGCTTCAATTAAATTTTAAATCAGGCCCTAGATTAATATTACTCCGGCGATAAATAAGATTTGAGATTGGGGCTAATAAGATTGTATATCCGAAAACGACCTAAAATTAAATCGATTCAGACTAATAGCAGATTCAAGTTTCCAACTCGCGACATACATATGTCACATATACAGTTTCTAGTCTTTAATCTTCAAAGGTGTTCTGAATTCAACAATATCTTTCCCTAAGAATAAGAATCAAGAACTTCCTACATACACGAATGTCAGATCAGTAGACATACCGATCAAATTTTGTGCCCAGTTTATACCTACGAAGTGTACAAAACAAGAATTTCTCGGAGTCTCCGCCCGAGTACATGCGAAAAAAATATCAAGGTTGTTTTTTATTTGACATTAAGAAATTTTATATACTATTCAAAAAAGCATAAGTTTTATTGCATAACTCGTAACATTCACTCGATATTTGAGCTTATAAACAGCCCACCGAATTATTTAATACCCGATGCACGCGCAATAGTAAATAACTAGCATAAAATCTAGAATTTCATTCTTAAGATATTGTCGCGCATGCTTTTTTGTCAAATTATAATATATTTACCTTATATTATAAAGTAAAATGAGGTATTAATACTAGTAAAAAAGAGTCTATATTACCTCTCGAGTAATCTGTTACGTCTCCTCTCCGAAATATGATGTTATAATTGATCTAGATCTTTAGTGCGATTATTAATTAATAGTATATGATGATAGGAGATTTGAAATATCCCTCACATACGCTCTTATTTGCATTTTGTGAAATATCATAAAGATATCACATATGCGCACTTTACAATCTACAGTAAAAAAAATTTCAAGTTTGTATTATTCACTTGATTCTATTGGCTTTTAATCTTCTTTTTTTATCATCCAATAAGATGAAAACGCTTAAAATATATTTATAGATATAATGATTCCTTTTTTTAGAACCTTTTCGTGTTTCTGATCTCAATAAGTCTGGATCTGATCCATTCATTTACTTTTTTGTGTTAAATTTATGCGGTGAGGTTATCATACATAACTAAGAATCTTGGTAAAAAGGGCTTAAACAACTTTCACAGAAAGATTTCTTCACGTTTGAAAAATTATCGAGAAAATGTGCTCAAGATATTTTTCTAGAACTAAGATATACTAGCTTAGATTTTATTCATCTAGCTAGCCCTCATAATATAGTAAAATATGTTCGCTATAAAATAATCTCCCTTGTTACATATTGGAGTAAAATCGGGTGTTTTCTAGGATGATTCAGGTATGATACCTGGAGTACTAAGTGGGTGTTGGAGCGAAGGAGAGTGTAAGCTGACTGGCATTTACCCTAGGGTAACTTGTTACCGCTATCCTAAGCTGCTTTATTTTCAAAAAAATACACTGCTCCTCCACAAAATCTTGGATACTTACACGTACCTCGAGGCTGATTAAAGTAAGCGGAATCAAATTGCCTGGTTAGTTAAAGGATACCTAGATGATTAAGCTTGGCCTCGTGAGGTCTTTCAATGCTTAACCGTGTCCTTATTGGAATTCAAGTATAGATTTTAAACCTCAATCAAGTGCCCATTTATGAGATCTATATATAATAATAATCAAAAATACCAATTATAACTAAAAGGCTTGTCTAGATGCTTAAGTGCATAAATAAAACGATCTTTATACCGCTAATACATTACCAAATAATTAATTCAGCACTCTGGCTCTGATATTTGATTCCAGAACACTCTATTATAAAAATTCATGGCAGTTTACCAAGATTAACAACTACAAATCCTAGAAAAATCTGGAAACTTATAGTTTTACTATGAGGCGAATATCAAAACTATAGTGCAATAAAATAACATATATTCAGCGGTAAAAGCGATTTAGGGTTTATTTTTTACTTCTAATTTTATTATATTTTATCAAATGGGTAGTAATATGGGAAAATATCCCACACCCCCTAATTACTTATTAACTTGTTTGATTTTTTGTAATTTAAAAATTTACAATAAATTATACTGTAACAAAGATTTTTAATAAAATTTATTATATTATATCGCTTAAAAATTTTGCAAAACTTCTACCCGAAAGTAGAAATTCACAGTCGAAATTATAATATTATGGAAATTTTTAATCCCGACTCCGAATCAACACCCCGCCTCTACTCCCAAATTATCCTTCCAATATTTGAGGCGTGGTTTGAGATTGAATCAAATTCTAACCAGGCTGAGCTAAATACCTGAAATTACCACTCACCCTAACTGAGTTCAAACATATTTATAACTCAGCTTAAGACCCTTCTTGAGAATACTAAAAATTGCACGATACGAGTGAATACAGCTGCGTAAATCCGTATTCAATGTTTCTGGATAAAAAAAAACCTCATGCAGCTATTAATCAAATAAATTATACAGTTAAAAATCCGACGCATAATTTTTCAGTTGGAAATAATTCTGTAGAAAATTGGATCACTGTCTTATTTCGGTATTTTGTTATGGAAATACACTTGAATTTTTTTCCATCAATTGAGATTAATGTCCGACTTACACTATTTAATACGACATTTGATTTTGGAACGTACGATTGTTGATAAATTTAATCTTTTTAAGTCCTAATATTTCTAAATGAAAGTTTATACTTAGGTATAAACATCTTATAAAGTTACCCATGAGCGTTGTGAAAATATCAGATTCTTTTAATAATTTTAGAATTCAAGCTTATTTTTTTTTTTTGAGTTGGCAGGTAAGTTGATCTTCATTTACATTATGTTATTTTAAAACGAATGTATCAACAGTTTTTATTGACATGTTTTGCGCTTTGAAGTTACTAACTTTTCTAACAAGACTCAATATTCCAGACTTTGTTCTTTTAAAGGGGAATTTTCATCATTTAGGATCCGAAAACACTTGAATCCCTTTTATCCGTTTTGAATATAGTACAAATATTATATAAAAGTATAGATAAAAAATTTCTAATTTACAGATCAGATTCACTTAATTAAGACTAAGCCTTTTCAATTGATTTTATTGGCCAACTGTGAGATCAAATTCTACGTCAAGAAGCGATAAGTGTTTATAAATATAGAAAATCTGAATATATACGAGTCCTTAAATACTGAATCATAGTTTAAGTACATACTGAAATCAGAAAATACATTCTTATTTACCTGATTATGAAACATGTCCACATTTTTTGAAATAATTTTTCTTATATCTACGAATTTATCTTATGAATTAGATTATTCTCTATGAGAATTCAACCTGATCGATTTAGTTTTCAGGATTCAATATTTGTAGAACATATGCAGCTTACGGGTATTTTTTCTGTGTTTAGCCATGTACAGAAATGGTTTCTCCGATATCTTTAGAAGCTTATGTACAAATACTTCGCTAAAATTCATCATATAATTAAGAAAATTATTTTCTCGAGTATATAGACACTGAGCTGCCAAAAAAAATCGAAGCTGAAGTGCAATTATTATATTCAATATCTCTTACAGGTTTATACTCACCAACTATTGGAATTGCTATGCTTTCCAGAGTATAAAATAATCCATATGCTACCTCCGATACAGTATCGCTCAAATCTATGAAAAATTTTCATTATGTTGTTCAAGTAGAAATTATTGGCCATTGAATCTATAAAATATGGTTCCTGGAAAATAAATTATTCACTAAAGTAGACTATATTAGGTATACTGTCGATTTTTGTGCTTTCAGCAGCCTTTTAGCTTCCTATGATCCCCTACCTTTGATAGAGGAACCTTGAGAATCATATTACGATAATTAATTTTGAATCCCAAGCGGTTGAAAGAATGTGTTTTAATATTCTCAGAATTATCTTGGATCAGTAGGTAGAATATTTTCGACAGTATTTCTTGAGTTTTGGTAAAAATTAGTCTTCGCAACTCCTTGATGTCGCCTATTATAACGATAGATTTTTATAGCCTTAAGCCCTATTATTATCACGAGTTTATCTAAGTAAGCAACCACTCTTACACACGGTTCTCGACTCCAATACAGCACATGTTATAAAAATTTGTATAAGGCGAGCTAAGTCTATTTTAGGACAAATTTAAGTTTGCCGAATTGATTATGATTGCCATTACAAACAATGTGCATAAGCATACAACATGCTCTGATTACAATATTAGATAAATTCTTTTTTATTAAATAGAGGAGCTTAATGAAGCTAATGCGCTGATTTATCCCGAGTATTTAGTAGTGCCAATTCATCTTGAAATTATTCTCCTAAAAAAATCCGTCCGATTTCACCAAATATATTACAGGACACAATTAAATATACTTAATTGGAATATTGAAAAGTTAGATACTAAATATTTAGCTTTATTAGTCAATTTTTCGACAGCTCTCTTGATTAACGAGCATAAAATTTGTTTTTAAATGACTCTTATTGCGTATTAGATATGTTTTATCTTGTACCAATATAAATAATTTTCACATAAGGTGTTTTTCCTAATTTATTGAAGCACGAAAAATTCATAAAACTTTAGATTTTTTTATCACACTTATTTTCTGTAATTTGATCACAAAATTTAATGGATATCTTATAAAACTCTCCTACTTCATGATATTTTTTTAAGTTTAATACATCCATATTCATATACCTAATAAATATCACTCTTTCTAGATTACGAATTTTATTCGAATTATGCGTAATTTTCAGGCGCTTATCAAGTTTTACTTGTCGATTTATTGACTTAATACCAGACGAGTCTTTTTATTTTCCATAATATTAGCGAACATGAAAATTAATTCAGAATATAGTGATTTTAACCATATATGTTGGATAAATAACCTTATATAATTTTTCTTATTAGAAAAAAGGATTGAATTTGATTAATTTTATTTTAATTTATATGGATAAATCTAGTCTTTTATATGTTTTTAATCTGTTTTAGAGAGACAGATTTAGGAATTTTTGCTTGAATGTGCATCATTGTGCTTGTTAGCACCGTTTTTTTGTATTACTTCTATCTTGAAGAGCCATTCTCATATTTTTGATAATGATATTTGCTTAAATTTCTTGATTGGAATTGAATGGTGTGTATACCATATTCAGTGGTATAAATTTTCCTATATCACTAGTATCATCATATTTGAGAAGCAATGGAGAATAGTCTATGATCATACTACTACGGAAAACCTGGGTCACTTCTTTCGTTACTTTTTCATATCCAAAATAATTAAAAGCACTCATAAATGAGCAAAGATATTATTTTATACACTTTAGACGCCCAAAGTTTATAAATGAGCAGCCTAGTAACATAAGCTTCGTTAATTGCGAAGATTTTTTGCTATCCGAATTTCTGGGATTCAATTTTTAAGTCATTGATCTGCTAATATATGTAATCGTAAAATCAAATACTACCTTTATTTTCTATTAAGGACTTAGAGATGAGTATAGTTACGCTTTTAATAGCTTTAGAATTATGAAAAAGCAAAACCTATAAATTTTTTAATGTTTTCTTTTGTTTGGGTTTATCTAGAGTTTAGAAATTCAATAAAAAGAAGAAAAAAAGGAATACTAATAAGATAAATTAAAAAATAATAGCTTTGTACAATAAAAACATAGTGAATACGAGCTTTAAGTGGAGTGATTTTTACTCTAAAGAATTTTTATTGAGATGTAATAATTATTTAATATTTAGCAATGAAATCTTTTTTCAAAAACAATTTTTTTCTTTTTTTAGATTTTTTTTTCGGACCTCGTTCCAATTTCATCGTTTAGATATCTTTATATATCGCAATAGGTGTCATTATGCCCTTTTCTTTTTTCTATTGAAAATCATATGTATAAAATTAAACAATTCAATTTTCCCCCTACTTATAAATTAATTCGTCGATAAGGCTATTCGTTCCTATTAAACTTTCGTTTTTTCTTTGAAAAATATAATTAAAGGTGAATTCCAAATGGTTTTATTTTATTTTATTTTTCTTCGGTAACTTGATTTCTCTTTGTATTTATAAATTTTCATTGAAATACCTTAATTTTTTGGAAGGAATTAGTATTAAATGTAATTAACATATTTGTAATGGTGAGATATATTTTACACTGCTACATACAGCCCAATTAAATAAATTTATTCGGTCATAAGATAAACTTTACCATTTGATATATATTTCTAGCGTATAACTTTAGATAAGATTGGTTGACACGAGACTAGTGATTTGAAATTCGGTATAGCTTATATGGATTTATAAATTTTATTTCTTTTTGGTATAAGTTTGATAAAATATATTCAATATGTTTGTATCTTTTATGAAACGAGCTAATGATGGATAATTCGAAACGCTTAATATAAAATATGAGAATCAAATTAAGTTTAATAATAGGAAAATTTTAATTGAAATATTCGCACTCGAAATTATATTTCATAATTTAAATTAGAAAATAGTAAAATGCTATCTCTCATCAAATGGAATTAAGAGAATACTGCTGTATTATATTCTTACAGAGTTTTTAATTCTATTTTTCAAAAGCTATCGTCTATTTTGCAAAGCACTTATGCGATTTTGCACAAAAAATTTTCGCTTCGCGTTTCAAAAATTTTTTTCTTGAAATTACGTAACATTTTCCAAAAATTTTTGGAAAATGTAATTTCAATTTTGCACAAGTTGCTTTTGAATTTGCACAAGTCGTAAAAAATTTTGCAAAGGCGCTTTTCTTGGCATAGATTGAAAAAAAAAAAAACTTTATTAGCAGCAACAGATGTATCCTTTCACGAATTAAATGATATTTATATTTAGCTGAAATATGCCACTGAATACCTATAAAATAATTAAACTCCGAGATCTAATAAATCATTGGTTTGGATATATTTATTATCAAATAGCAAATTTTTGTAAAAACTCGTAAATATATATTTTTTCTGCTGCTCATTTTTGAAGACTAAAGTGCTGTTGAGTAGTAAATACAATGGTAATAGCTTCTTTTGTTTTGGAATATCAGCTTTTAAAGGCTATATTCATATAGGAATATACCTAGTTAATTTAATGTTTAAACCATAAAATAAAATTTTAATATTATATATATGTGGAAGTTCTGAACAAGAACTTCCAGATGAAACTCAAACTAGTAGTTATTTGTAAATTTTGGCGTTATTAATAAAGCAAAAGAACAATAATGCAGAATAATTTGGGCTTATTTTAAACTAAATAAAATTTAATTGGTGAATTTGCAAATAATATCTACAAAATATTAGAAATCCACTACTTATAAAACTTATACTGCTAACTAACAATGTGCAGATCATCAATAAAACGAATGCAAATTATTTATGCTTAGCTTATAGTGATAAAAAATAAATAAATAAAACGACTACTAGGTTGAAAAATATAAAGACGTAAAAAAGAAATAAAACTTTAAATGGCCATAATATTCTGACGGTTAAGAAAAAAGTACCAGGTTTTTTAAAATAAAAGAATTCATTAACAATTCAATATCTAGTCAAACATTAATAAATTTAAAAATTAAATTAAACCTCATTAATACAACAAATAATTTACTGTAATAGTTAATTAAAACTCAACCAAGCTTTTTTATTTTATTTCACTAAATTTTTTACTCAAACCAATTTTAATTATTAAACCTCATACAACCAAATTATAAATTTACAAAAAAAATTATATAATCTAAAAAAAAAATATTAATATTAATAATAAAAGAACAAAAAAAAACATTTCTATTTACTATGACTAAAGAAAATATTAATAAAGATCTCACTGATTCTTCCAAAACATTCAAGGAGACTGATGGTACCAAGGAGTGCATTGTATTACGCAGAAAGCCGTCATTGGAACAGGAGAACCCTCCACATATATATAACTTATAGGCTCCTCTAAAAGTATAGCGTATAAAAAATCAATTAATGTCTAGTTTCAAAACCCCTTTAAAGAACATATGGAGAATTAATACTTTTATTTATATAAATTGTTAATCGTTCTATAAGTATTATATTACTCTAAGTTGTTAAGTTAACCTAAACTTGTTTTATTTAATAATTAAATTCGTGTGAAAAAGATATCCAGAATATAAAAAAAACTTTATATTATGTTTATTCTAAATAAAGTTAAGTAGGTGTTATTAATGAGAGAAAATAATATAAGAAAGTGATCAAAACAAAGCTAAATTTGAAAAAAAATACTTTAAATTCGCTATTCAATTTTTTTGTGAAATAAAATGCTTAATTCGTAATTTAGTTTATTTTTTGTTTTTTATTATATCGTTTTTTATAACGAAAAAATAAAAGAAATGATAAAAATAAGAAAAACTGTATGAGTTTATAAGGTATATTTTTGGGCTTTTATTCCTACAATTCCTTACTAAAAGCAAATTTGTAAATTCAAAATCAACTTTTGCAAAATTTCTTGAGACGTGTGCAAAATTTTTTGGAAAAAATTGAGTAATTTCAAGAAAAAAATTTTACGATACTCGTAGCGAAAATTTTCTGTGCAAAATTTTTTACGTACTGTGTAAAATAGACCGAAGCTTTTACAAAATAGAATGGAATACCCTCTAACTATATGTACCCCATTTTTATTTAATTATTCGCTATTACCTACCCTTTTAAATCAGTAATATTCTCAGTTCAGAATTTTTTTTAATTAAAATCCGCTTTCAGTGTAAAATTTACGAATACAATTTACTGATAATCTGGATATAAATTATTATAGAGTGTAAATTAGCAAATTTTATTTATTTTAAAGTCATTTATTATCTTTACAAGTCTTCTCAAGCAATTTCAAGTGAACTTACATTATATAATAAGGTATTTGAATCTAAAAACTTAAAATCAACCTGTAGTTTCATCAAACTTTTCTCGGCAGTAAACTTTTTATATACTAGAGGAGATTCCCAATAAAAAATTAAATATATTATTGAATATCTATGTGGAGGGTTTTTATTTTTGGCTGGCCCTTTTACCTTAAAAACTTTCGGCTCAGCAGAATTGGAAAAGAAATCAGAGGATTCTTGGTAGTCTGAACTTTTAAATTTTTCTTTAGTCATGATGTCGATAAAAGGTTAAAGGATAATGATTTTTTGTGATTTTTTTTTGTTTTCTATATTTTTTATTTTTATTTTTATTTTTTGTAGATTTTATATTATTTTTTTAGGTTTTTATTCAAGTTTATAATGCAAAATTGATAAATATATAAAATTTTAAAGTAAAGTAAAATGTTTAATAAAATTTTGGTTTAATACCAAATTTTAAAAATGTAAATTAAAGCGAAGAATATAGTTTCTCAATACTGTACGTATACTTAATTTGTTATTTGTGGGTATTTTTTAAAATTTGATCATTAGAAAGATTTTAATATATGCTTTCCGGTACCATTTTTCCTATCTGTCTTTTTTCTGCCTTTTTAAACCTTATTTTCTAGAATTATACTGTCTAAGAATCTACTTCTTGATATAAACTTTTTATTTAAAGTACTATATGATTGTTTTTATTTGGTTTATAGTTATTTATGTTTTTTATACTCTTTAAATTTTCCTTTATTCTGGTTCTTTCAGTAAATTGATGTTTCTTTTTATTCTAACTATTTCTTTTACTCAAAATTCTTAAGGTTTCTTTGAGGTATATTCGATTGGTAATTTTTCTTCTTTTTAATATAGCTGGTTGTTATTTTATAAAATACAATTGGTATTTTTACTCCTTAAATTTTCTTCAAAGATTTAAATATTTTTGTTTACACGTCCATAAATAAATAGATCAATTATCAGAAATTCGATAAAAATTTTAAATTGTTTCAGATTTATAATTTTGAAAAAAAAGAATGAGTTTAATTTATTTTTTTTTTTTGATTTTCTTTGTGATCTATATTTTTTATGAAAACCAGTACCAAATTATTTCACTTTCACATATAAAGAGAAAAAAAATCCCTAATCAGAATTTTAACTTTAAAACTTAGCTATTCAATTAATACAAATTAAATTTGTTTATAACATCAATCTCGAGATCAATATTAAATCATCTAAAGTATAATGATTCTTAGCTATTTAAAAAAAAACTAAATTACGAAAATCAAAATACAGAAAGATTGTTTTCATTGAGTAATTTTTGGAACTAATCAAAATTAATCAAAGCCAATATTTTACGATAGAATAAAACTGAGCGCATTTTATGCCTACTAATATAGCAAAATTTCTAAATAAAGTTTATTCTGATCTACTTATTGATGCTATCAGGAATCTTGATGTATCTTATAACAAATTTAGTTATTTTTATCTACATTATCGGTGGGTCGTGATAAGACATTATAGCATACTTTTGATAACAAGCGTGATAACAATTCTATAAACTTAATTCTGAATTGAATTTAAAATAAATCATAATTGATAGTTAGTAATAATACTAATAGTCTCAAGCTACTATTAATTAATTAGTTGTTATGAATGGAATTTTCTAGAACTTACTAGAATGTTCCAGAATATTCAGATATTATCAGCAGCAATGTTGTAGAATGTTAGGAAACGTTCTAGAACATTTCCGAAATTTCTTATCGATTAATAATTTTTCATACGTAATAATTTTACTTGTTCATATTTTTAATATCGATAACGATTAATTTTGATTACTAATCAAGTTTGATTAGTAGTAAATCAGTTTTTTTTCTATATCTTTCTTTTTAGTTTATTCTTTGAAGTTTATGGCCTAAAACCAAGCAACGGAAAAAATATAAAAATTTTACGTTTTTCCTGTCTTGAATTCGACATCTAGTATCTTGTATACTTTCTAATAGTAATAAATAAACATCTTTATAGTAAATAAAACTTTTGACTTCACTTTCCTTGCACTCTTGTAACCCAGATCTTTACATTAGTTAATTAATGAATTTTAACCCGAGAAATAATTATGATTATCAAAAAATTACAAATCAATGAATCATTTGACTTAAATTAAAGAAGTATATAAATAAACGATAAAATGTCGTAAAAACCTAAAAAGTGTCTACAAAAAAAATAAATAAAAATTTCCAGCTTTTTTTAAAAGTTATACTTTTTAATTTAATTTTTAAATAATATTTTAGTTGAATAAAATATTTTATAGGTGTTTTGAGTTGTATTTATTAAAAAATTTTAATTACCGCGCCATTAAAAGATTTAGCATTTATATTTGGTAATTTAATTACTATCTATAGGATCATGGGAATAATGTATTCATATTTCATGATAGTTAATCTCCGAAATACAATAGCAATATATCAAAAATATCAGAATAATTATCTGGGTTTTCAGTATCAATTACCTTATTATTTGGTTTTTATGATGATTAAGACCTGAAATATTAAAGTATAATATAATATAATATAATATAATATAATATAATATAATATAATATAATATGTGTTAGCTTCATTATGAATGAATCAATTTGTAGTTGAAAAGATGCATTGTATAAAAACATGTTATATTAGTAAAATTATTTCTTTTTTTTAGAAAATGAAATTTGAAATTTTTAAGGGCTAATAGAAAAATCAAAATAACCATAAAATTTCGCGAATGATATTTAAAATTAATGAATATTCAAGTTAATCAAATTAGCTGCAAAATAGTGTAATTTTCGTCCAGAATCTCACAATTAACTAAATATTAATTCTCGAAAAGTAAAATTTTTTAATTTTGGAAAGAGCCATCTGACGAGTTTTTTTTCTAAGCTATAAATTCTTTGACATTCAAAGCTATCAGATTTTTTTTTTGCCTCATATTTTTTTGTGAGTTTCCTGCAAGACTAAATCTTTTATAATGCTTACCCAATATTTAATTTGTGCTTTTTCTATTCATAAGATATTCTGGATAATGTTTTTTATAGAAAAATGGTTTTTAAAAGCTGATAAAAGACAAGAATAGCCTTTTTTAATGTAATAAATGTATATATTTTTATTATAATAACTACTATGATTCTAAACTTCAAAAGTTACTTAAAATCTGAATTCAATTAAGTGGTCAGGCTTGAAGCTCAGAATAAATTAATTGAAATTAGCTTTTTAAAAGCCTATATGCTTTAATTTTATTCTATTATAATAATTATCGTTTTTATTAGCATATATTTTTGGCTTGATAAATATCATATAAAAGTACTAAACTTCACAATCTTTAAAAAGGTATCAAGGAACTAAGGCTTGTGAATGTAATCATCAGCCATCTTGGGCAACAGTGTGCTTTCAATTTTTAATAATTCTATAAGATATACCAAACACTTCTCCTTTAAATTTTCAAGCTGAAAAACTATAACTATAAAGTTTAAAATCGAATATGATCTTGAATTATCTTGATGTTAAAAAAAAATACATTTTCAAAATACCAGCCTATATGTCGTAGATAGGTTGTGCGACCTATCCGAATACAAAGAACTGAATATTTCTCCAAGGGTGTATGTGATATAATTTTTTCTTTATTTTTTGAAAATCTGAGAACTTGCGTTTTACAAAAAGTTTTTTAATACAAAGCTGAATCAAAGAGAAACTTAGTTTATTGGGTTATTATTTTATTTTTCTTCTATTACTATTACTACTATCATTATCATTATTTTTACTTTTAGCATTATTTCATATTCTTAAAAACCTTTTCTTTAAGACTTAAAAGTATATAGGAAACAAACTCAAAAGTTGTTAATACTTATATTTTATTGTATTTAATTTAAATATTTTACTATAAATACCGACACATTTTAACCCTTTCAGGGGCGGTTGGCCTTTTTTGAACTACCAAAATTATCCAACCAAACGACAGAGTTTTAAATAAATATAAGATAATAATAAATTACTGGATGATAAATTATAAATATCCAATAACGAATAAATATAATATGGCTTATCCAATTACAATTTTTAATTAAGTTTAAGAGTGCTTGCCCCGGAAAGGGTTAATCAAAAATAAAATTAGCCAAAAAAATCAGTAATTAATCTTTATAATAAATTTAGTACTAAATACTAAAAAAAAATCCATATATTAACTAAAAGCACAGAAATAAAAGTATATGTGAACACTTATCGTGTCAGGGAGAAAAACTCTCGGCGACATATAAGCAAAATTTTTTTTGTTATTTAGTTAAAGGTAGGTGTTTTTTTGAATGAGATTTCTTTTTTATCAATTGAAAATAATCAAATATTCTCCATTTTTAGATATGAATTTATTTATAAATAATCGGTTTAAAATAATTATGGTATTCAGAAACATCTTAAATTATTAAATTACAAATCCTTAACTCGAAAAAGAATCAATGTTAAAAATAAAGTGAAAGATGCATTATAGAAAGTGGGTATTATAAATACTTAATATCTAATTATTTCATGAGCCTATTTTTTTTATTCACGGAATTTTATTGGTATAATAACATTAAGAGAATCTATGCAGTAAAGTAAACATAAAAAATAGTTAATTTGGCGCAAGGCATAAAAAAAATAAATACTAATACAAATTAGTTTCTCTATCTGTCTACCACCTGCGTAACTAGATGGAGATGGGATCAGTCTATCAACCGAAAGATCCACGAAGATATTGTTTGATATAGGCCGGGTGATTGAAGTTATTAGCAGTCATAATATAAGCTCATTCTAACAAAATCAAATTCGTTGAAATCATTGAGCTCCTAGTCAGAGCCAAAATCTAGCAGGATTAATAAAGAATTAACTGCTACCCAAACTTTCCAATGGACGACCTGGTTCTCCTAAAGTAAGCTGCTAAACGACTGGGATTCGTAATGCTGTGGATCTCTGAACTTTTGTACAAAGGTTGTCTTAGACTGTGTTGAACGAATCGTTTCCTCCATTTTCTAGATTATTCTCTTCCAGAATTGTTATCCTCTGATTCGCTGATCGTTGCCTTTACTATCTCCGACCAAGGATAGTGCAACGCTATGTGAAATTTTAGTAAAGTGTGCTATGAGAAGTACACTACTTAAGTTCCTAAACCACGGCAAGTTATTTCACTATTAGGAGGATCAGGATATATTTATTTATTTTTTTCTTGTGAGAAATAAAATACACTGTTTACATTCAATGCGAATAATAAATAGTAGTACAGCTATAATTAATTTTCAAAAAAATTCATAATGCGGGCACATTACACTTTTTTTTTATCAATGACCAATAATGTATGATCGATAAGCATATATGGCCTATTGGAAATACTATTTTATAGCTTGTATTTTTGTGAGATATTTTAGTATATAAATATTGGAGTCCAAGGTTCTAGGGGCCTTGGTCTCTCTTCTCTTAAAAACTTAGTATTAACTAAAACTGATCTCGTAAGATATTATTAAGTAATAAAACCCTATTTAGTTATAGTTTATGGGAAGATCTACTCAAAATACTGGCAACTTTTGTGTGCTATTACATTTTATGTCTCGTAATAAGTGTGTCACAAATATTGAAAAAAAGACAATAAGTATTTGCGATATATTTCTGAAATGGACTAAATAACATTTTCGCTTTATAAAAAAAGGGTGAAGCCATTTAATCATTTCGCGCAGGGTAGACTATTTTTGATTTGCTAAATGCAGATAACTGAATTCAATATAAAAATTTCATTCAGAGACTCGATTAATCATTGGTAAAAGTTTAAGCATAAGAATATTTATTATTTGCTTATAAATATCAACAAATCGAATAATTAATTTTTTTGTAGTTTGTTCGAGGGAAAGGGTAATATTAGATGGAAATAGTTCAAAACCACAAAAGTTTTTGACACTATTTAACCCTATCCCGTCCCACGCTCTTAAAAAAAATTATATTTATGATTCGTTAATGGTTTTTAAGCTAGATTATTGTTTGCTGTTATTTTACAGCTAACCAATATTTCTTAAAGTCTGGGATTTATATTTTTTTTATTGAATCTAATTTGATATTTTTTTAGTTCAAAAATAGTTTACTGGCCATGAAATTGTTAAGTAATTAGATACCGAATTAACAGATAATATTTTGCATGTGGTCATATATCTAGTAGACTGAGCTATTTCATGCCATTTCTAATTATATTATTGACATGTTTATTTATTATAGTTACCTCAACTAATCATTTTTAGGATATCACAACCATTGTGCAATTTCAATTTTACAAGGTAAATTTATGCAAGATGCTGAACGGAGCAGTTTGTTGCACTTTAAAGTTATTGGCTTGAATAATCGTTCAAAATTGACAAAGTTATTTGTTAAAAAAAAAGAAAAATTTCATCCCATTGGCCATAGATAAAAACATCGTTATCATTTTCAGTAAGTTTAATCTTCAAAAAATTCCTTCAAAAAGAGTCGCCCAAAAATAGAGTATTTCAAATTGCAATAATGTTTAAAATTATTCGAAATGTTTCCGATTATTCACAAATTTACATTTTAAAATTGTAGTATTATTAAATATATTGAAATATGATCACTATGAGAATTCGATATAAAATTGCGTTAATTTTATAAGTAATCTAAGAATACTTCAACATTTCAACGCTTAATTATATTCTATTACAAGAATCAATTGTTATAAGCGTTATAAAACCCTATATGTTTATTTTTGCCTATAATTATACGAAAAAACTTTTATATGACCATTTAATAAGATCCAAAAGGTTATATAATCAGGGTATTTCTCTGTTGTTTTATAAAAAAAAAAATTTTGTAGGAATTTAATATTCGATCTTATATTTACGTTTACTTGAAATTTTACTTATATAAATTTAAATTATATTATGCATAAATTTGCATTTATTTCAACTTTATTTTACATTTCCTCTTCGTTAGCATCATCGAGTTTTCCATTTTTTAACGAAACCGAATATCAAAGCAATGCAAATCCTAAACTACTTTTAAAAAAAAGTGTTTATGGTGAACCATTTACATCTAATTGGTGCTTCGAAACTGCCTTCAATTATAAGATTAGAGATGATACTGAATTGGTCAAAGCATGTGTTCAAGGATTGCCATTTACTAGAGTAGCCAATTCTGCATATAACACATATAAAGGAATAAGTTGCGGATATTATCTTACTCCAAATATAAACACTGTTCATTTTAAAAAAGAAGCTCTTCCAAAAATATTAGAAGGCTACAAAGGCGAATATATGTGGTTCGCAGAGTCGATTTTAATCGATGACTACGAAAGGTTTAAGGCCATTGTTTTTTTGAACTATAGCGAAGTTGATATCCTTGCAGCTTTAAAATTTTCTAACTCAGATTCAAGATATCGAAGAAACAATGTATGTAACATAATTTCACCTATTCAAGCTGTTGGAGTGCTCAATACCATAAATGCTCCGTCAGAAGTGATAAACCTACAATGTACAGGAACTCTCGAATACTTTTAATATATACAGTTTTTTTATATTTCATTGTATATATATAGTAAATAAATAATCAAACCAACAATAATAAATATGACATTGAAGTATCTTAATTAAAGCTAACATTTTTATAGTTATATGAAATAAATATGTTAAAAAAAATTATATAACGATAGCTAAAGAATGTACACAAAGTCTAAATAATAAAAGTAGTGAGTGATTTTGTATAAGGAATGTTTGGGCAGTGCTCTATCTTATAAACTTTTTTGGGCTAGCCAATAAGGTTAGAGAGTCTATAAAATTTTATTTCTTATCTACTATTCACTTTTTTACGCCCTTACTAAATAATATTGTCCATAACCATCGACCGCATAGTCTACCGACTTTAACTTATTAATACTACTTTGTTGACCTTGCTAAGAGCTACATTTTGGTACAAGTTTGGTATCTTTAGACAAAGTTTTACTATTGCAATTAAATTGTAAGTGCCCAAGATTGGTGCACGGTTTTAATTAGCCAAATCGAATAAAAAAAGTACGCAAATCGCCGAATTTAACGAATTTGAATATTTCGATTAATTTGCGACACACAAAAAGGCCTACACAAAAAAAATACAAAAATACAAAAATACAAAAATACAAAAATACAAAAATACAAAAATACAAAAATACAAAAATACAAAAATACAAAAATACAAAAATACAAAAATACAAAAATACAAAAATACAAAAATACAAAAATACAAAAATACAAAAATACAAAAATACAAAAATACAAAAATACAAAAATACAAAAATACAAAAATACAAAAATACAAAAATACAAAAATACAAAAATACAAAAATACAAAAATACAAAAATACAAAAATACAAAAATACAAAAATACAAAAATACAAAAGCGCAAAAAAAACACCAATTTAATTAACTATGGTCATTAGAAAGCCCGTAAAACGCGCTATGTCGCTTTTTAGTGATATTTTGAAGGGTGATGACCCCAATACGCTATCAACGCAGAATTAACCAATACAAACGTTAATTTTCCTAGTGTATTCAATCGATCCAAGTTGGATACCCAATATTTAAACCAAAAAACTCCAAAAAAAATACAAATCCAACAAA
>LSSN01001961.1:0-15654 GCA_001970855.1 Smittium culicis
ATAAATTTAATAATACTCAATACTAGTGTTAGCTCAAAAAAAATTCTTTTATCATTAATTTTTTTAGGCGTTAGATATTTTATTTAATTTCTTATATCTATTTATAAATCATAATATATATATAATTTTCGTTTATACTATTCATTTTTAGTTATGTATCTATAAAAATGATTTAAAACAATGTAAATCTATTTTTAATATGTGTATTAAACTATTTTTATATTTCAAAATGCGTAATTTATTTTTAAATTTAATGATTTGGAATAAGATAGAGGTGCTCGTACTCTTATAATACGTATGTACATAAATTAATATTTGTGCAATATACATATTAATCACGTTAATAGATATTCAATAATCAATATAAACCCTTTGTGTAGACCAAAGCTTCAACAATTTATATTTAGCAATTTTTTTGATTAAATTAATAGATTATTGAATTCTGAAGAGATAAAGTCATCAATGAATTTTTTTTCTTTTACTTAAGATGCTACAAAACATACAATCCTTTTATTCGTATACAAGTATGTCTAAAATAGTGTATAGCATATTTAAAACGTATGTATAAGTATGCCGAAAACTTTCAATAATGCTCTTTTAACCTTAAGGGGTTTGATTAGGTAAAAGGGATGAGCATAAGATTATTTAGTTTTCTTGAAATTGTATAGTTTTTTTTGATTATTTTACTGATTTTTTTATTATGATTATTAGTTTCCTTGCCTAGCTAAAGCCTGGTCAAACCTCAGGTCAAATACATTCTACTGGATTTAAAGATTTATTATTATTGGTGAAATTTGATATTTTGCTCTAAAAGCTAGTGGCTATAAATAGAAATGCGCATTTTTTTAAAATATTTACCTATTGGTTTATTTATTAAACAACGAAAACATTTTAAAGTTCTTATTTTGAGAAAATTTGGCCCCTGAAAGGGTTAAATTACAACAAAGATCTTTCTTCGTTCATAGTTTCCCAAATTATCTTAACCCTTTCCCGCGCGATAGGCTGTTTTTGATCTCCAAAAATAGCCAACTGAATTAATTAAAAATAATTTAATTCCGAGACATTAAAAAATATTGGTTTATCTGAATAGCAGCAAATAATATATTTATTTAGTCTTGTACGTATCAATAAATCGGGATTTTTTATGAGTGTTGGACAGAAAATGGTTAAATAAAATAAAAAAACATAATTGGATAAAGTAAGTGATATTATTTGTAAAAGGGCGAATTCTAGTCCATAGCAAAATATACTTTTAAATTATGTTTAACCCTTTCCGCGGCAAATACTATTAAACTTATTTAAAAATCATAATTGGATAAGCCATATTATATTTATTTGTTATTGGATTTTTATAATTTATCAGCCAGTAATTTATTACTATAATATATATATTTATCATGCTGTAGCTTGGTTGGATGATTTTGGTAGTTCAAAAAAGGCCAACCGCCCCTGAAAGGGTTAATAAACTCTCGGAGACGATTAAAAAAAAAAAAAAATCCATAGCAAATAAAGTTTTATAATTATAGTATAGTTTATCAATCTTCATTCGATAAGGTAATTTTGGAAGTTCAAAAATAAAAAATGCCAACTACGTATGAAAGCATAAAAGAATTTATAATTTTATGACTTGTTATAACACCTTCTTATTGGGTACACGAAAATGTTTGAATAATCATAAATAAGAGAGAATTTGTATATCTATGGCAAATTTTATTGTACTAAAACAAAACTTAGCAGTGAACTATTCTATAACAGTAAATCACTAATACCTTAAAACTAGAAAAATTTATTTCGACTAGCAGTCACCGACTGTCCGTTAGTTTCCATACTTTTCTTGATACTGAACAATTCGAACTATGCTTAAAGATTTCTTTAGCAATTCCAAAAATACAACAAATAAAATTATTAAAAAAGGAAGAACATTTTACTCTTGCGAAACCTGCCGAGAAAAAAGAGTAAGATGCGACGGTTTACGCCCATCCTGCAGTACTTGTAGAAATTTTGACAGAACCTGTAATTATCAGGAAATTGCTGTTAATAGAGAAGTAACTAGAGAAGTCGATTTGATTAATAAGAAATTGGCTAATATAAATAACGCATTAAAAAAAATAGAAAAACTTTCCATATCAGTCAATAATCGAAAGACTCGTGCATGCTCGAGTTTTTCATTGAAACTAGATAAATGTTTACAGGAATTGCTTTGTATAAAAAAAGAATTTAACAACTGGAGTAGCGATAGCTATAAAAGTAATTCTAATAAAATAATTGAAAGCGCAAAAGATAAAAAAATCCACGTCAGAGATAAGAATCGAGATCACCATAAGATAGTTTCTGAAATAAATTTGCTCTTATCAAAATCTGCTTTAGAATTCGGCTATCTAGATATTAATGATGATCTTATTATCCAAGTAACTGATAAAATATTAAAAGGAACGTTCTTATCCTTCGTATTAAATAGAGACTATGTGTTACACCGCTTAAAGAATAATTCTTTACCTTTGCACTTGAAATATAGTATCATTGCAGTCGGTTCTAAGCTGTTCAAAAATCATGTGTTTTTCAACAACCATTTGTACATGTGTGGTACAGTATACGCAGAGAAAGCATTTGAGATACTAACTAGCGACTTAAGTCACCCATGTATTGACAAGATATTTTCTGCACTTATTCTTGTTGGTCATTATGAAGCTGTATCTAATTTATCCCGCACTTTATTTCTAACCGATTTATCTGTAAAATACGCTTATCTACTCAAGATTAATACTATGGATGCTTCAAAATATAACAAATCTAGATCAAATGAAGACTGGATATCGCTGGAGTACAAAAGAAGAGTGTGGTGGTTTCTTTACTTAAAATGTGTTGTTGTTGGTATTGCTTTTGGATCTATTAACAAAATATCCCTGAAAGATATAGCTGTAAAACTTCCATCAAATGATTACCATTTCTGTAATTACGTCACAGATCCTTCACTAAAATTGAATAAAACTAATTTGCCGCAAAATATCGAAGATAATGGTATTGAAAAAAGAGATAAATTGCACTTATTATTCAAAGCGTATATTATACTTGGTATAGCGTCAGACTTCCTAAACAGCACAAGAATTAAATTGACAAATTTGCCAGAAAATTACCATTTGAAAAAATCATATATAAAAGAGAAAATCCTAAAATTTGAAGAATGCCTCAGATCACACGATTCTTATCTACATTTAGATCAAACAACGTCACTTCCAAAGAAATATTCACCAGAACTATTTAATAGCAATAGACATTTAATTTGTTTCGTAGTCTCAATCATAACTCGATTAGCAACAATTTTCATTAATATGCCTGATATTGTTCCATACAGCCTTGATCCCGAACAGCTAAAAAGATCTAAAGTAGCCAAGTTAATATGCATTGATAAGGCGATTGAAATTATGACTCTAATAAAATGGTCAATCTGCTCATTTAAGCAGATTCTTGATAATATTACTGTCTTTTATGCTGCTAACATATGTGGAATTATACTATCAAATTCACTTCAAATTTCTGATCATCCTAAGATTGAAAATATCAGAGAATCGTTCAAATACGTTTTCATTTTATTTAAAAAATACGAGACTTGCTTAACTTTTTTGTATGAACTCGAAAACTCAGTCAGAGTTAGCGATACGATTTTCCAAAAATCTATTGATGCTAATAAAAAATTCTTGAAACTATTTCCTGAGTTAGAATTATCACAAATTACTAAGCAAGACACTAATTTATGGTTCATAAAACCAACATCTTCTCAATTAGCTTGCTTATGCTGCTCCGTAAGCATCAATAGTCCAGTATATAAATACATATTCATTCAAAACTGGTTTAAAAACGAAGTCATCCTAACTAGAAGAAACCCCGATGGATATTCAATGCCCAAACCCGTTCATAAGTTTACTTGCAGCGAGAAAGTAGCTTTTTTGGAATTAAGCAGTGATTTAAAAACAAACTTGGACGAAGCTAGTAACTTACATAAATATCCCAACTCAATCATTATAAATCCATACCCACCTGTAAATTATCTTAGTATGACGTATAATTTGCCTACAGATTATATTTCAACAAGCACTAACCAGAATTATTCATTTCTAGGAAATTTAAATAATGAAAGTGATCACAATACATCCAACAGAAGCATCTCGCAATTCAAATCAATAAAATATCCACTTAACAATACATCTCAATTCGCAATGCAGCATAATTTGGAATACCATCGATTGAAAAAATTAAATTAAAATTCACTGCAAAATTTACAATTCATTCCACAAGAATATTCAGTTAAGCTTCATAATAAAAATTCTCAAAATTAAATAATTGATATTATTTTTAAATTTCAAGTAATACACTTTGGAGTGTATATCTATATCTTTCTTTAGAATTATCCACATAACTTTTTTTGAATCTATAATACTTTAATTCCATCACCAATTTTGATACAATTTTTGCTTTAAAAATCTAGCTATATACGCAGATTTATTTATTGTAGCGTCATTGTCTAAAAAAAGTAGGGAAAAACAATCCAATTTTTAATAATGTTATTGTCTCCTAGAGATTATAAAGACATTAAATTCGCCCTGTTATTTTTAGTAAAATTTATCAAAATTTTGTATAATAATACTTTGAAATTAACTATTACTTTTATTTATCTGAATCTATTTTAATATCCAAAAGTGTATTTAAAATTTAACGAATGTTTATCTTGTTTCTTAAATTTACATAATTATTTTAAATTTGGCAAATAATGTCATCTCAAACAACTAAGGGTAACTATTGGCGTCATATTGATTATATATTTCCAAAAATATAATTTTTTTCCAAAGAAATATCACAAAATTTAAATTCTGATGTAATCAAGTCTATTTAGCAATTTTTAATATATTCTGTATTTTCTTGGTAAAAAAAGTAAACATAAAAAATTTTTTATAATATTTATAGTTCTTATACTCATATAAACTTTATTTAACAGTACTGAGTTATGACTTAACGACTGATAAATTCTTGTATTCAAAATAATTATTATTAATATTTTCTTTTTATTTTCGCAAATATTCAGCCTCTATGTTTATATAAAATAAAATAAAAGAAACGTAAATATATGATTTTCGAGATATGAAAGTATTTACCAAGATTTGAAAATTTGGAAGTTTATAAATTTATTTTTAGCTAATTTAATTTTTTTAATTCATATATATCGTGGGATTTATTATTCCGCGTATCGAGATAAATAACTAGGATTAATTTATGAATAGTAAGTTTTTTTTTTAAGTTTATGTTTATTCAAAATTCAATTTTTAGAAAAAAATTTCATGACGCCTAAAATACTGACTTCTCCACTATATTTATATGGCTTTTTTTTTAATAGAGTTTGATAAATAAATGAATAAAAATATATAAAGTAAATCTCTTAATCGCAGTCTAAATGTTTCATAAAAATTTCACCTTTGTAGGGAAAAACAAAACATAGCTGCCATACTTGTTTTTACGATAACTTAACATTATCTATTCTGAACCAATGACGGTTTAGAATCCCTATCGCAGTTTTACACTGCGACACATATACATATACATATACATATACATATACATATACATATACATATAAAGAATGTATTAAATAGCCTCTTAAATTTCAGGGGTAATAAGCATTTACAAGAAATTTAAATAAAACCACTTATTCTAAAAATTATACAGAGTGGTTATTTTCATTTTCATTTATATTTTATCATTATCTTTTAAGTTGTTTTTTATAAATCAACAAGATGTAGATTTATAACTTGAATAATGCAACGTTACTCTTAACTATAATATTAATTTTGATAGATAATTTGAGTAAAATATTTAGATTTTTATGTTCTAAAAGTAAAGATAAATTTTATGTAGAAAAAAAATTCACTAATTTAATCTTGAAATAAAAGATATTTAATTTATACTATATACTATGTAAAAATAATATTATTTAATTTTGAATGATATTAGGTTACAAAAATAAAGGTATGATTTTGATTAAATTCTATTAAACATCTTTAATAAACAAAAAATTTCGATAATTTATATTATTTGCGATTGAAAAATTATATTATTAACTAAAATCATCAATTATTTTATTTTTGAATATTTAAAAGATTACGAGTTAATACATAATAGTTATTTTAAAGTAGTTTTTGGCGATTAGAATATAAAAATTTAATTATAATTTAATTCTTGAAATAAAATTAAATATGATTATATAAAAAGTATTATATAAGTATTCAGTTAGTGAAATAATATTAATTAAAAAGCTAATAGTATATATTTACGGTATAAATAAAATATGCTCTTTTTTTTTTGTAAAAATAATTTAAATATTATAATTTTTGTTTTTGTATGACAGTATCTATATAAGCTTACTATTAGGTAATATAAAAAGGCTATTAAAATTTATAACTAGAAATTTATTCAAAACATGCTAGATCTAGGCTCTATCTAGGAGCTCAGTGGTCTCATAAAATTCGATTTTATTTTGATAATCTTAATATTATGACTGCTTGGAGCTTCAGTAGTTCAGAATTCATTAAAAAATGCATGGACGGATCTTTCTTTTGGAAGATTGATTCCATTTCCCTTCAAGTACGCAGCCGGTAGACCGGTATAGGAATTTATTTGAATTTGAATACTAGTTTTTTTAGCTAGAAAAGTCTTTACTATTTTTTAGATTGCTAAACTTACAGCTTCTATTATTTTTAATATACAAGTAAAGTTGTAACATAAAAAAAAAATTGATTATTTTAAATATCAACAATATTTATTTTAAAACATATAAAATTTGGATAAATGTTTCTGATTCGCTTATTAAGCCTTAGAACTGTATTAAAAGCCAAAGGAGAAAATAAATTAAACTAATTATACGAATAAAAATTAGTTAGATGGTTCATGAAAAATTATTTGCCGAATTTTAATTTCAGTTAATTATATTTTAAATTATAAACATCGAATATAATTATTTTTAAAGATTATTGTACCTTAATAATTAAATTTATACTATAGAATGGCTGAAAGGAGAATTAAATAGAGTTAATTATTATTAGGTAAACTATTGATGCGTCTAAATACTATTTCAGAATGTTGTTATTTTTGAGGCTGTCTTTAAGTTTTTTTGGTTTTACTTTGATGTTAAAGATATATAATACTAAAAATTAAAAAGCTCTTTTTCTGCGAGTAATAAAATTTTTTAAGCGTTTAAATTATAATTAATGATTTTTCTATCTTTACATTTTGCCATTCTAAATTAATATCGAGAAATATCATTAATGAATGACTATTTGTACCACTAGAATCTTATACATTCTATGAATATTATATTATATTACCAATACAATGATTTGAAACCTTATTTCGACAAAAAGTCTCATACATAAAAAATTCAAGCATAGTTTTACTGACATTCAATTCGTAAAAAAAAGCTTAACCCTTTCGCGTCCAACATTCTTTAAAAAAATCAATTTAATGATTCGTTTATGATTTATAAGCAAAATTATTATTTGCTGTTATGCTATAATATACCAATAACTCTTAAGGCCTCGGAATTTAAGTATTTTGAACTGAACGCCGTTGGCTATACTGGTGGGTCAAAAATAGTCTACCGCTCGTGAAAGGGTTAAGAAAAAACCAAAAAAATTTATAGCATTTGAGTTTATATACTCTCGCTACAGATAGTGCTATTTGGCAAAATTAGTAAAAACTATTAGTTTATTGGCTGGATTGAAAATAATTTTGAACTTTTCTATACTCGAAATACTAATAGGCGAATGGGTTTTATTGAGTTTATTGCTGTTGGGGTAAGAATTTAAAAATACAGATGAATTAACGTAGTATTTCTAGTAACATTGATTTGTTTAATTAACAAAATTATCTAATCGAATTTATAATTGAATATTAATTTAGTGCTAAAAAAATTATTATTTGGGGGATTCTGAACGAAGAGAGCACTTTGTTGCAGATTAATATTATTGGCTTGGGCAATAAAAAATGTAAATGTTATTGGCGGCATTGAAAAGGCGTTTCGTTTTTTCTATTTATTCTTTTAATTGTAAAATTTTTATTTTGCTATAAAAAAGAAATGATTTTGCTCATTGGCTATAATTTTTTAATTCACATTTCTACACTGCAACACTTAATACTATAAAATGACTCCTTCATAAAGAATCTCCCATTTATTAACCCTTTCCCGATCAACACTCTTTAAAAAAAACAAATTTATGATTCGTTTATGGTTTATATGAAATATATTATTTTTTGTTTAACTACAGTATACGAATATCATTAAATATCTCGGAATTAAATTATTTTTAAAGAATTCAGTTGGCTATATTTTGTAGATCAGAACTAGTCTACCGCGCGCGAAAGGGTTAAGTGTTATAAATCAAATTAAAAATAAATGCTATTAAGCTTATCCAATTATGTCTAATGAATAGGCTATATAGTTTTGATCCAGTAAAGGGATAATTTTACCCTTTTACTGGTGATAGGCTGTTTTCGATCTACCAAATTTAGCAAATTAGATTCAGTAAATATAACATAATTTCGAGGCCTTTAATTTTTTTGGTTTATAGTATAAAAACAGCAAATAATAAATTTACTTATGAACCATAAGCGAATCAATAAATTCGTATTGTCTAATCGTTTCCTGTCCAACACTTTTTTTAAAACCTTAATTAATGACTCGTTTAAGATTTATAGATATAATTGTTATTTGTTGATTATATTTAAATGCCAATTATTGATTTATTCTCGGAATTAAAGCATTTTAATTGAACATATTTAGCTATATTTCATGTTATATATAGTCTATCACTGTGAATGGGTTATGAGTGTTGGTCGAGAAAAAGTTAACACTTTAATTCCTAGGCTTCAAGAACTATTGGTATATTTTAAAATAACAGTAAATAATAAACCTACTTATAAACCATAAACGAATCATATAATTAGTTTTTTTAGAGAGTTCTAAACGGGAAAGATTTAAACATTTCAGGAAATAGGCTTTTTCTGAATTACCAAGATTATCCAATCAAACGATAATATAATTAATCAATACTTGAAAACAATAAATTATTGTCTAATAAATTTTATATATTCAATGCTGATAATTATAAAATGGCTTATCCAATTATGATTTTAAATCAAATTTAAGAGCGTTGGTCCTGGAACGGGTTAACAAACAATTATATAATGTGCGACAAATAAATAGAGTAATTTAGTACCAATACATATTGAAAAAATGATAACAAAATACTAATTTGGGCTTTAATATAAATATACCATAATTACAGTTGTGAAATACAAACTAAGTTTTCTAGATTATAACGAGAAAATTGGATATTATTATTTAAAAGCTGCATTTAAACCTAATCTTTTGTTTTAGCGCTATAAAAATCAGCAGTTCATTAATTTATGATACTGATGGCTAAGCTACTCATATGGATGAATTTAGCTATTTTTGAAGTCTAAAAAATTAACATCGACTTGCGAAAGAGATAAAAAATCAATATTTAGACGGCCTATTTTACTCCATTTAATAAACACACGAAAATACTTATAAAATCATAAAAAAAGTATTTTTTACATCTTTGAGCAAGTTTTATTATACTTTTAATTAAATTCTAGTGGTGGACAGCTCTGGAACATACATCAAACATCTATCAAACCTGGAAATAATTATTTCGACTTGAAGTCACCGACTGTCCGTCAATTTCCACACTTTTCTTATACCGAAAAAAATCAAACTATGTCCAAAGATATGCTGAGCGAATCCAAAAATAAAACCTACAAAATTATTAAAAAAGGAAGAACATTCTACTCCTGCGAAACCTGCCGAGAAAGAAAAGTAAGATGTGACGGTTTACGCCCGATCTGCAGTACATGTAGAAATTTTGACAGAACCTGTAATTATCAGGAAATTGCTGTTAATTCAGATGTAATCGAAGAGATCGATTTAATTAATAAGAAACTCGCTAGTATAAATAACGCATTAAAAAAAATAGAAAAACTTTCCAAATCAGTCGATAATCCAATGGCTCATGCACGCTTAAGCTTTTCCTCAAAATTAAACACATGCTTACATGAGTTTGTAAGTATAAATAAAGAATTAAACAGCTGGAATAGTGATAGCTATAATAGTGATTCTAATAAAATAATTGAAAATTCAATTGATAAAAAAATCCACGTCAAAGATAAAAAACGCTATCGCCATAAGATAGACTCTGAAATAAATTTACTCTTATCAAAATCTGCTTTAGAATTAGGAAGTCTAGATATTGATGATGATCTTGTCATTCAAGTAATCGAGAAAATATCAAAAGAGTCGCATTTATACTTAATATTAAGCAAAGATCATATTGTTTCACGTGTAAAAGACAACACTTTACCTTTACACACGAAACTAAGTATTCTTGCAATAGGGTCTAAGTTGTTCGAAAATCACGTTTTTTTAAACAACCATTTATACATCTGCGGTTCAGTATACGCAGAGAAAGCATTTGAGATACTAACTAGCGACTTAAGTCACCCATGTATTGACAAGATATTTTCTGCACTTATTCTTGTCGGTCATTATTATGCTGTGTCTAATTTATCCCGCACTTTATTTCTAACCGATTTATCTGTAAAATACGCTTATCTACTCAAGATTAATACTATGGATGCTTCAAAATATAACAAATCTAGATCAAATGAAGACTGGATATCGCTGGAGTACAAAAGAAGAGTGTGGTGGTATCTCTATATAAGATCTGTTTTTATTGGTGTATCTTATGGGTCTACTAACAAAATTTCCTTGAAAGATGTAGCTGTAGATTTACCCTCAAACGATTATTATTACCATAATTACATCTCAGATACATCCATAAACGTCTATAATGTAAATTTACCACCAAAAATAAATGATAATGAAATTGAAAAAAGAGATAAATTGCACTTATTAGTCAAAGCGTATATTATCCTTGGAATAGCATCAGACTTCCTAAACAGCACAAGAATTAAATTGACAAATTTGCCCGAAAATTACCATTTGAAAAAATCATACATAAAGGAGAGAATTATAAAATTTGAAGGTAGTCTCAGATATCACTATTCGTATCTACATCTAGATCAAACTACATCACTTCCAAAGAAAAGATCACCAGAATTACTGCAAAGCAGAACCTTTTTAATTTATTTTATTAGCTTGTATACAATTAAACTAGCAAGTATTTTTGTCAACATGTCCGATATTGTTCCATACAGTCTTGATCCCGAGCAACTAAAAAGATCTAAAGTTGCAAAATCAATTTGTATTGATAAGGCGATTGAAATTATGACTCTAATAAAATTGAGAATGAACTCATACAAGTTCATTATTGCGAATATTACAGTTTTTTATGCAGCAAACATATCTGGAATTATTTTAACAAATTCAAAAAAAATTGCTGATCATCCTAAGATTCAAGTCATTAGAGAGTCTCTAAAATATGTTTTTATTTTATTTAAAAAATACGAAAACTGCTTGACAATTTTGTATGAACTCGATAATTCGGTCAAAAATACTAACATTATTTTAAAAAAATCTATTGAAGCTAATAAAAAATTCTTGAAACTATTCCCTGAGTTAGAGCTATCACAAATTACTAAGAAAGACACTAATTTATGGTTCATAAAACCAACATCTTCAACATTAGCTTACTTATGCTGCTCCGTAAACATCAATAGTCCAGTATATAAATACATATTCATTCAAAACTGGTTTAAAAACGAAGTCATCCTAACTAGAAGAAGCCCTGATGAATATAAAATGCATAGTCCCGTTCATAAGTTTACTTGCAGCGAGGATGTTGCATTTCTAGACCTGGGTAGCCATTGTAAACCAGAATATAACGAATCCAATGAAATACTTTTATTCAAAAACAGTATTAAAACTCGATATTCACCTGTAAATTACCCTAATATACCTTACAGCTTACCTAGAGATCAGAATTTAAACATCCAATACGAAACGTTTTCATTTTCTGGAAATTTAATTACTCAGAATATTTTTAATTCCCACATCGAAAAGAACCAAAACATCGAACAAAATAAAAAAATTAAACACTACAAAAAAATCAAACAAAACCAAGTTATCAAACAAAGCTAAAATATCGAACTAAAACAATTAACCGCTTTAAGTAAATACACATTTCATAATAATTCACAACCTACATCTCAAAATAATTCTCAAATATATTACGAGAATATCCAAATTTTCAATTAAAAATTAAGTAGAAAGTATTAAAATAAAACTAAAAAAATGTATTTATCTATAGTATTACAATAAGTCCCACATTCATAAATTACAATTGAAAGAAATGTTGAGTGTGTTATAATTTCTAGGCTTTACTAGGTCTTATAGTAAGGGAAGTATGTATTAATAAATAAAAATATGTTATTCAATTAGTTTAATGCAATCTTTGGAATCAGTATAGTTTTTATTTACTTTTTCAAAATAAATATTTACTGGATTTGACAAGAACTTTGGACTATTAGAATAATCATCTAAAATTTGATTGAAATTTCATTTATCCTAGCTAATTTTATTAATAGAAAAATCATCAGCAATCTTTACATATTTTTTAAATAATGTCAAATGTTTTAAAAAAGGCTATCGTCTTAATTCACATTAGAAACTAAAAAAGAAGTTTAAAAAGATATGAGCTCTCAATATAAAAATTCAGTTAGTAAATCAAAAATTTAGAATATAAAATCATCGAGTTTGGCGAGTATTATTTAAAATGTTGATATTTACCAAAAAAATAAAAACAATCAAATCAGCATTGAATAATAAGTGTAAAACTGAAATATTAGTTAGAGCTATTCCATCGAACACAGTCACTAAAATTTATTTTTGAACCGCCAAAAATATCGAGCGCACTAATAGTTATAAAAATTATTAGAAAAATTTTTTTAAAAAAAGTTTAATCGAATAAGTAACGTTATATCAATGAAGTATAAATCTGGAGCACATACCTTCCAATAGTAAGGTCGACTTTTCCTTTAGAAAGTATATTGACTTTATTTAAGTCTTCAACGCCTAAAAAAGTGTAATAAATATAAAAATAAATTATTTGAGTTTTTATTAATATTGAAATAGCGAAGATTAAGCTTACTGTTGGCGCCTCCCGCATAAGTTGTAGGGATATTAACCCAGGTACCGAGACCTAAAAAAAAAATTTATAGTTATACGAATAACAAAATATTATAAAACGAGCACACTAGCAATGAAAATGAATATATGAGCTAACATTTGACAAGATCTTCATCGATTCCTTGGCATAATCCTTCAACATCGGCAGCATGCACTAGGAATTCGCTAAGAAATATTTAATATTTTTTAGAGTATATGCCAAATTAGATTATATATAAAAATAAAATACCTGCAATACTGAGAAATAAGATCAATTGTGTCTAAAAAAAAATAAAATAGTATACTGGTAAAATAATATTATAAAAATAATTTAAAATTGTAATTACTCTTATTTAAGTATAAGTCAGTTCTAGTCTGCCATTTATCGATTGCAACGACCCACCCAATATCATCTTTTCTACAACTGAAAAATAGGAAAATTACAAAGTTAATAGTGATTTAAATTTAATATCGAGTCGAATAAAAGTATTACAAACAAGTACCTAATGTCGACAACTAATCTATCCTTGCCAATTTTATCGCTTAATGCTTTGAGTTTGTTTAAATCAAACTTTTTATCAGTAAATAACCAGCTTGTTACAATAACCTATAGGAATAAAGAAATGTTATTATGGATTTTATAGTCAAAAAACAAAGCTATCTTAAAGGGGGGGGGGAATGTTTTACCTTACTTGCACCAAGATCTAGCCATTTTTGAGCATTTTCTATGTTTATTCCTCCACCAACTTGTAATCCGTCTAGTAGGGTATTATATATTTAACGAATTATTTTCCAAGTGTTTGAAATTAATGATTGGAATTGTATAAAATATATTTAGAACAGGAAAATTTACTGGGCCAAGATTTTAAAGCTTCTACTGCTGCAAGATCATTTCCAGGGCCTAGTTTGATTAGATGTCCTCCAATTAAACAATGTTTCTTATACAATTCAGCGTAATAAGAAGAAGGCTTGCTAGAAAGAATAAGTATAATAATAATGATAAAAGCTGAAGTGATTTTTTATAAGTTTTGTTTCAGAATAGGAATTTTTGTACAGAAATTAAGTACCTTGAGACGAAATTAGTCATAACATGTTGATCGTTTTCTGTAAGAGTTCCTCCAACAATTTGTTTGACTTGGCCATTGTGAAGGTCAATACATGGTCTAAATAAAGTTTTAGCCGAGGTAATCATTAAAAAAGAATAGGAAGCGGTCTAGCTTTTGGAATCAAATTTGAAGATATGATAGTAAGCTATTTATATGGGTTTTTTTATTAGTTAAAGTTTCTAAACTGGAACAGATTTTTTTGAAAATATTATTAATTTAAAATGAGGTGTATGATATAAAATATTTGCCTTCTAGTATTCGGGTTTTTGGTTAGAGTAGCTAAAAATGAATTTAATAAAGGACGACTAGGCCGAATAATATTTATTGAGACAAAGTATTATGTTTTAGAAATACGAATAGTTGTATAAGAAAATTTACGAATATTATACATTGCTAATAGTTTTAACATTTTGTTGGTGTATCTGAAATTATTGGTTCTTTGAATTTAAGTATTTGGATATAAATAACGGAATCATAAAAAACAATTTCAATTAGTTAGAGAGGAAAAGTTCATGGGTCATTAATTATCTTCAGTCATTATAAATAAACTGCGAGTATAGATATAATTGGCGGATCAAAAAACTCTATCCAGCGAACATTTTAGATGCAATAAATATATCGAAATGTATATAAACTGTAAAAATGGCTTGAAAAAAATACAGAAATATATAACAGCGTGAATGGCTTAATGGTAGGCAAAGTGCCATTTCTTTCGCTGGAAAAAATATTTAACCTATTCCTCCCAATCACTTGTTAAATTAATCATTTCCATGATTCGTTTATTTTTTTAAGCGCATAGTGATTATTCGCAGTTTAAATATGAAATCCAATAATTTATAAGGACTCGTAGATTTAGTATTTTTATTTTCTAATTTGCCATATTTGTGAGTTTAAATAAAGCCTTCCGCGAATGATTGGGTTAATAGCTCAATTGCGCAATAGTCAATTAAATGTTGAATTATACTCAAGAATAGTAAAATTCATACTAATAGTTGCCATTTTTAAATTCAGTTATTTCTTATCCTTCAAGTAAAAAAATACCTATTTAACAGAAATCAAGATGAATGATCCAATATCTAAAATGGGAAGCATCAATCAAACAAAAAATAAGTCACTCATCCGTGAAAAATGGAAGAAGACCACTGATAACAATAGTGACGAAGATCTAGAAGAGCTGCAGAAAAAGTTTTTTAGCAGCAAATTACAACCCGCTGCTACCATTTCAAAGAGTATATCCGATTCTAACACTAGCCACGGTTCAAGAAATCAATTAAATGCTAATAATTCAAAAGACATTTCATCCGAATACTCTGAGAAATTTCCTCAAGAAGAACCTGTAGATTCCTTACTGGAAAGCTC
>LSSN01001962.1:0-18239 GCA_001970855.1 Smittium culicis
ATTTATTTTATAAACAATAAGAGGTTTTATAAAGTGTAAATTCAAATAAGGTGAAGTAGTATATAGTAAGTTATTTTAATAATGGACGTGGGGTGTTTTCTACAAATTCTCCCTGTAGGTATTTATATTTAATTGAAGTCGACAAGATACTACTATTTGCATAAATTCGTACTAGCCAGAATTTCCCTACCTTGTGGACTTAACAGTTTTTATAGATTGTTCTAGCCTTATAGTCATTACCCTTGGTAAAACTCTATGGTTAGTTTTTTTAGTCTAGATCTTAGCATTATTAATTTTATATTAATTAATACTAAGTTTTGATTTACAGTGAAGGGCAAGTGCGTAGAATTGAAGTGGACTTATATTAATTTGTAGTTTGAAGTAAGCGTAATAATTTTACTGGTTAAGAGGGTTAAACTCTTTTTACCAGGATCCATGGTTAGACTGGGTAACCTCCCAGAATAACCGAAACACGACGAAACTATAGGTTGGATCAAAACCTCAGTTTCACGACAGGCTCTAAATTTCTGTAAGATATTTAACCGTAATTTAATATATGGTTAGCTTCATTCTTTAGATATTGGATCTTGTTTTTTGGGGCTTTTAAATTAATTTATTGAGTGTTGATTTTTACTTCCAAGTATTCTATTCGCTGTATTTGAATTAGTGTCAAATTCTTTTCTTGTTAATAAAACTCGGCTTCTTTAATTGTTATAAAAACTTTGAAGAGTTATTGATGTATATTTCTTGTTAATACCAAGACCATCAAATCTTCAAAGAATGTACAGACATGAAACCCATTTTTATGGTCTATCTCAAAGCAATTATCATGATACCGTGAATACCGGTAGACCTAATGATATCTCAACAGTAAGAGCCTTAAATCTGTATTTTCTTAATCACCATTTAAATTTCAGCAGCTTTCTTAAGACAGTAAAATTATAAAGTAAAAAAAAATCTTTCTAATCGATACTGGCCATCCAGTCCTTTTAGAAGTTTATTTTTCATACTGTGGATATGCTCTCTATTTCTAAATTAATTTGAACGGAAATTACGTTTAGCGGATTCATATTTACTACCTCTTGTGATTTTTTGGATGCAGTAAAAATCTTAAGAAAAAATCCTAATTTTTTTTGTAAAACCACATTTATTGTGATTTTCTTCGATTATGACATTACTTTGTTCACTGAAAATTTTTTAGTATTTTTTAGTGCTTTTTTTTCCGAAATTTTTTGTCCGTAATGGTTTTTTTTGACGGTTGGGTTGATTTTGGAGACAATCAAAATTTACTAATAATCATCCTGATCCAACTGTTGCCTAAGAGCCTAAAAAACGATTTTTAGTTAATAGTCAAAAAACCTCTTGTTTGATCTTATTTCCACGGCATCGTTGTTAAAGATTGCGACCTCGAAAAACCCTGCTATTCTGATATCCCGTATTGGCTTTTGTTTTCGCTTCTAATTGGACGTATTTTATCATTTTTCGTGAAATTTTATAGCTTTAATGGAACTCTTGAAAGGCTTTTTATTTTAATGGTATTCTAATTTTTTTGAAATTTTCAGTCTGATTAGAACTCCTAGTTAATGATTTCTTTCTATCGTACCTGGCGACAGGAAATATATTCAAAATGTTCTTTAGCATCAAATAGAAGTTCTTTTGAAATTGGAAAAATCTAATTGAGATCTATCAGTTATTTTCGAATTTTCAAATTCATTTATCATTCGGAATAATGAAATTCGTGATAAGATATCTCAAATAAGAGATGGAATAGCGCTTTCAAACTCAATTTCAGCGATTTAATTGAGATAACTGGCTCTACAATGGTTATAACTATCGATATATTAATCGATTGTTCTATATATAATATATATTATAAACTGAAAGTCTTAAAGCTAAGTTACCTCTTTTTTTGTGTCGGAGATGAGGGAAAATTCTTTGAGAGGCTAGGGCTAATATAACATATATTTGTGTTATCCACAAATAATAAAAAGTGTGAAGATCAGATTTGGATAGTGGCTAGTGGAAAAATTTTGTAATGGTTCTAGAGAGTGACTAGATAAATTCTATTTTAGCTTATGATTCCTTCGCTCCAGATCATTAGACATCCCATCTGAATAGTTCAGAATCTTATACTCAAACAATGTATTCATAAAAAATCTGTTATTAATCCAGCCTAGGAAGTCGAGAGATTATTTTTCGGGCTTGGACAGTTACTGGATCGAATTTGTTATTAGATTTTTCTTTTTGAGAAATGTTATATATAAATGATGGGGGGGGGGGGCTTGAATAGCTAAGTAAGTTAAATTAAAAATAAAAAAAAAAGAGTATAAGATAAATGTTGCAATTAACTTGCATTATATTTCGATATAATCTTTTTTTATATTTATAAAGATAAGAAAAAAAATTTTATTAGTGTATTTGTATTTATATTTATAATTCATGAATATATGTTCTTTTCAACTAGATATTAAATTTGGAAAGATATAATTGCATTTTACGAGTGAAATAAAATAAAATAAACTTTTTATTTTGATAGTTACTTATTTTTTTTTGTAATTTATTTTTTAGGCTTTTAGTTTTCTGGCGAGTTATCTTATTATAAATTTTTTTCATTTTTTATTTGGATTTTTTTATTGGTTTCATTGAATGCAAAAATAATCATTAGTAATAACTCATTTTTTTTAAATAAATTTATGAGATGAAAAAAGATAAAATCTTAATTTTTATTTCATTTATTTTCCATTATGAAAAACATTTGTCGGGTCTTTTAAAAATTCTTGTGGTTGAGGGACAAGCTATTTATTAATTTTTAAAGATTTAATTTATACTATAATAAATAATATCAGCAGAACTTTCAATTTTTTGCCTTATAAATAGATAAGCGACCTACTTCTATAGGATATAATGAAATTTTTAGCTGCTTCTGATTTAGTTATTATTCCCGCTGCAGTATAATTAAAATAAAAATATAAGTTAATAAATAATTTTAGCCACTATCAATATATTATTCAAGTTATAAAACGATTTATATACTATAATTAGGAGATTAATCTAATTATAAAAATGAATATTATAAGTATCGTTAATTCAAGAAAAAATTCTAAATTTTTATTTATTAAATAGATAGTTGAATACTTAATAAAATATCATTTGAATATTTCTAAATATAATAATATTATTGGATGTAAATCAAAACAAACTAATAAACATTTAAAAAGTATATTAAATCTTGTTTTGGGGTCATGAAAAGCATAGTTTATCATTAAAATTAAAATTGCAGTATAGAACTCATTAATATATATAATAAAATTTAAAAAATAATTTTTTAACTGTAAAAGTCGAATACTTTTTATCTTACGATTTATTGAAATAATATGATATATTCATTAATAACTCAAAAAACCATATGAAAAAAAAAATTTTAACTATCAGTAATAGAAAATAAAGTAAAATTAATTTCTAAAAAAAATTAATAAAATATAATATTTTTGAAATCTGATAATTAAATATACACTAAATATTGACTTGAAATCATTATATTCTTATTAGAATCAAGTACTGATATTATTAATATATCTAGTATAAGCATAGAAGAATATTCGATAATAATTCTATAATATTGATCATTAAACCACTAATAAATTTGAGATAGGATACTGGTAGTATATATATAGATAATTAGTATATTTACAATTGATTATTGAATATTTATTGATTTTTAATAGTTAAAATATTAAAATGCAATTGTAATAATCCTGAACTTACAGAAAAATATTAAATGGTTTTTCTACAGTATTAATAATTTATGAATTCATCCTATGCAGAATGGTATAAATATTATTAAAATCAAAGGCTATTAAACTAGTCTATGAAATAATAATAGAGAATTTAATAGCTAAAAAGTTTCAAGAAAATAAATAAAAATTGTTTAATTTAAATAAAATATTTTAAATATGTTATTTACAATTTTTTAGCAACAATTAAGCTATTATTAAAAAAAAAAATAGAGAAAAATAAAAAATAAATAAACGGCAGACTTTAAATTTATAATGCTTCAAAAAAGTAGAAATTTTCTATATCTAAAAATAAATAAAGAACGAGCATATGAATAATTACTGGATTTCTGCGAGTAATATCAATCCAGATTCATATCCCATACCTCAGGAAGAATATTCTTTCTAATTTTAATCATGAACTATTTTGCTCCATTCGAATCTCAAAAATTTCGAGAATTAAAAAAAAATTCAAGATAAGCTACTAAATCGAATATTACTCGACTTTATCTCGTTAATAGAAGAAAATTCTAGTAAAAATTACAATTTTGGATAATTTTTAATAGTTTATAGACGTTAATTATTTTTTGAAAAAAATTCAAAATAATCAAAATAAATAGTTAATACATATTAAAAATATCAAAAAATAATCTAATTATCTGTTATGTCATATTCTAATATGTAATAATCTAATATTATAAGGAAAAATCCTATAATAATTTGTCATTTAGAAGAATTTTATTAATTAATATACTTAAAAAAACCGCAAAATAATAGCTGATGTAATTTTAACTAAAAAATCAATTAATATAAGTGTGAATGTATATAATCATTGAAACGGAATTCTTTCTAAAAAAAAAAAAATTCTACAACATTGAAAATTTTTTTACTAATCTAAAATTAAATATAAGAACTTTATTGGAGTATTTAAGTAATATTTGGTCTAAATTATAAATAATAGTATTATTAAAATATAAATTATAATATTATATAAATCGGGACGAAATTAACAAAAAAGATACTGATTTATTTACCATGAAGCAATTAAATTAGTTCAAATGATAAAAAATTGAATAATTAATATTTGGATAAGTAAAAACTAAAAAACAAAAACTTTAGGAAAAAGAAGTTGATAATATTAGTAGATACTAAAAATGATATTGCAATTTTGTAAAGGGTTATCAAGTAATTATAACAATAAAAGTTATTATTATTTACAGGTATTGTAAATTAAATCTATTGATAAAATAAAACAGCTTTCTATCAAAAACTTACTTATCACATGCTTTGAAGATCAAGAAAGTAAATAGATAAAAAAATTTCAACAAAAATTGTACATATACAGATTTAAATACTATAAAAAATTTGCGGCAATATAAAAAATGTAGTGGTATTTTTTAAGAAGAATTAATTCTTACTTTCAGTAAGAATTTTATCATTCAGATAATTTCATTATAATTTTTTAATTTCTAATTAAAGCAAAAAAACTGTAACAAATATCAAAATACCACAAATAAATTAATCTCGTAAAATAATAATTTATTTAGGAAATCATATTTATATGTATTAATAATTAATCTAAACTAGTTAAATTATAATGTAATAAATATTGAGAGTACCAATAAAATTTAAGCATAAAAAAAGCCAAGTAATTATTATTTGGAAGCATTAATATACTAACACAAATCTAACGAATCCAATTAATTTATTAAAAAAATAATATATTAATAGTTAAAGATATTATTATAGTGTACTAAAAAAATTAGATCTAAAATATAATTTATGTCAAAGCTTGAATTGAATATTAGATAATAATAATGAAATCCTAAGTTTTTCGTAAAAAAATATTATAAAATACACACTAACTAAAAAATACCAAAAAAATTCTTGATTAAATTCCAGATATAAATAAATAGCTCTGTAAATATAATAATCATAAAAAAAGAATTTTCAAGATAGTATGATTTTAAATACAATATTCAATGCGCTTTCTAATAATAAATAGATCAATAAAATTTAAAAATTTAAAAAATTTATAATTTTTTGTTTTTAATATCATAATTTTGAATAAATCATCTTCGGAGGTTCTAAATTTAAATTTCTCAAAAAAAAACTAATAATCTAATAATCTAATAAATAAAACTATGCTTACTTTTTTTATAAGAATGAAAATCCACTTTTTAATATATTTCCAAGTAATGATAATATTAAATAATAAATTCAAACAACTCATAACTAAAAATCCTCAAATTAAATGCCCAAAATAACTCCTAAATTACCATCTATTAATTATTTTTATGATTATAAATCTCGTCACTTATTGAACTTGGAATTAACATGAAAAATTACATTAAAATTTAATTGATTATCAAATATCTTAACTTAAATTCGCAAGATTAATTTAAAATCAACTCTCAATAATTTTTTTTTAAAATTCAAATAATAAGAATAGTTAATTAAAATTTACTTATATAATTACCTTAGAACCTTTTCTATAGCACAAAATTTACCATTATATAAAATTTCATAAATAATAGCTTTTTATATAATTATTAACAATTTAAAAAATAATAAGAAGCAATAAAAAAACGCTGATCCAATTTCTGTTTTATTATATCTGATTATAAGATATTTAAGTAATCCACATTAAGTAAATTTTGTATCAAATTTAAAATAAGATAAAATCATTAAAATCTTTAATTTTTACCTAAATTATAAATTCATAAAATTGATTTCAATAAATAAAATATTTATAATCAGTTTGAGATCCACAACTAAAAAAAATGGAATTAAAGTTGCTTACAGCATACAATATCAGAATACCATAATTAATTGAGTTGTAATTTATTAGAATAGTAAGTAATTTTCAGATTTTATTTTATATTTTGTAAAAAAAAATTCAATTAAAAATTAATTTATTGAAATATAATTTCTAGCTGACTAATAATATCCAGAAAATCACACATTTACCAGCAGGGTACCAGGTAGAGTTATATGGTATTACTATTTTTATTTTTAGCGCTTCTAATTAAATTCTGGAAGAATATATAAAAATAACAATACATAGCTTTTCTAACTTAAATAAAAAAATTAAATCATTATTTACATATTAAATTTTTATATAATACAATATTTCTGATGCATTAATTTAATAATTTTTTACACCCATGAAGGTAATAGAATATAAATAATAAAAAAATCTTTATATATATAATTTTCGTGAAAAAATAACATATTTTTGCAGGTTTTATTTTAAAAAAAAATAATGTTAAAATTGATCGATTATGTGAAAATTTTATTTATTAATTGTATTTTTTATTGAAAGTATTCAAAATTTCAATAAATCCCCAATTTTAAGTCTGATAAAGATTTATTGAGAAATTTAAAGAATAGTATTTGATTTTTTCTGATGGATTTTATTAAAAAAAAGTTAAAGATGCTAAAATTTTTATTTTTTCTTTATAAATATATGTGGAAATCAAATAATTTGGGTCCTGATTTATAATAAAAATCAAGATCACAAAGAAAAGTTGTTTTAAAGACAAGTAAACTCATTCTTTTTGTTCAAAAATATATATCTTGACCCAATAAAATTTTTTAGACAATTTTTGATTAAAAGTATATTTAAATTTTCAAAGAAAATAAAGGAGTAAAAGATCCAATTAAATATTTTAAATAGTAACCAGATAGAATAAAAAGAAATAAGGATTTATCGAATGTACCCCAAAGAAACATAAAGAATTTTGAATATAAATAAAATAGTTAGAATACAACAAACATCGAATTACCGAATAAATTACGAATAAAAGAAAGCTATAAAGTATTAAAAAAAACTATTAAGAAATAAATTATTTGAAAGTATATTGCGTGAAAATAGGGTATAAAAAAGCAGACAAAAGGCAAATCACAAAGTGTGCCAGAAAAAAATACTGAAAAACTTTTCTAAGAGTCAAAATTTAAAAGAAAACCTTTTATAACAATTTATCTAAACGTAAATAATCGAGAAACTTTATCTTTAGCTTAATTTTTCGTTTTTAAATAAGGTATTGAGCCAAATTTTTATTAAACTTCTTAATTTTCTTTAAAATCTTTTATATTTTATTAGTTTCACATTACAAACTTATAAAAAATATATATAAAATCTTCGAAATATTAAAAAAAAGGCAAACCACAATCGCAAAAAATTATAATTAACTTTAACCCAAGTCATGACTAATGTATAGTTTAAAATTCCAAAATCCAAAGAGTCCAGAGAGTTTCTTGATGATTCTGCTGGGCATAAAGACTTTAAAAAGACTGGTTCAGTAAAAAAATAAACCTTCCACATATAATCAGGTGATATAAAAGTTTCCCAGTAGTTAAAATTAATAATCTTATTTAATTCAAAATAATCATGAGTATTCTTGATATTTATTAAGAACACATTTCATGGCGTCTTATTCATTCATATCTATAAAATACATAAAAATAAATTGAATAAAAGTGCAATAGGATATTATAATATAAATAATGCTAGTTTTTTAACTAAGTTTACAAAAATCTTTTTGAAATGTTATATTCGAATCTTTATAATTCCATCTATTTAATTAAATATATTTTCGAAAAGCTAATATAGGATATTTTTTTAGCTAAATATTTCTATTAGTTTTTTTTCTTTACTATGAACTATGATACTGTAATAATGAATTAAATAAGCTATAATAAATACACAAGGTTTATGTTTAGTTTCTTTCTATTCTTATATATATTAATATAATTTTAAATAAAAAAAAATACATAAAACTAAAATTATCTTACTACAGCATGATTTTATATACTGTATTATTCGGGAGAATATTTTGAAATGTAGATAAACTAACATGGACTATATGTTCTAAAATCTATAGCAAAATCATTTAATACTTATTAAAGTGTATCTCAATTAAAATAAATAAATATTCAGGTATAGAATATTAGAGTGAGAATAATAGGATAAAAAGATAAAAAATTATAAACCTAAATAGGCATAATGAGTAAAACTATTCTAGTTTTATTTTATTTATATGGTGATACAATAATTTTTTGTTCAATGTAATAGTGAAATGTAAAATAGTTTTAATAAAAAAAAGTGCTAGAAATCTCTATAATATGCACAAGTATTTGGTTAAATGAACGTTTTATATTATTTTTTTTGCTCATAAAGTTAAATAGATATAGCCCATCTGATAATATCGGATTTCAAATAGTAGATTTTTATCAGGTGAAATTAAACTTATTGTCATTTTTCATTATATTTAGAATTTTTTGTTTAACTAGAAGGATCTACTATTCAAGCGTATTCAAAGCTAAACAAGGGTGCAAGCTTTTTTTGTGTGTATAAATGATTTTGGCATTTTCAAGCTATTCCATTTGGGCTTAATTTCCCATAAAATATTTTTCTGGTTTAGAGAAGGTGGTGATATGCAAGAAATTCTAAAAAGATATATATAAAACTTATCTAGCGTTGGAAAATTTTATGCCAAGGTTAATATTTATATTATCGAAGAAATCTTGTTAATGTTTTTAAGCTTTTTTTAATATTTTTTAAAGACATACTGTTAAAATAAATGATAAATTTAGTATTTTCTATGACGCTAGTATAAAAAATTGGCCATTAATATCATTTTATTACTTTAGAGGTGTTTTATTAAGTAGTATCCGAGATTTAGTAAATACCAAGTTAAATGATTGCCATTTAGCTAAAATCTAAAATCAAGGAATATTTACTAATGCATATAGAATACTAATATTCGAAATTTTTAAAATTTAGAGAGCTCTCTGATTGAGGCTCGGTGTTTTCTATACACACGATGATACTTATAGATACATAAAAAAACGAAATAGAAACCATTACTGGAGCAGAGGATAGCTAGTGAATAGATTTAAATTATTGGTTCAAAGAAATTATATATATTATATTACAAGTATCTAAACTATTTAAAATAGCATTTGTTTTTAACACTAGTCATAGCCTCAGCTCAAACGAATTTTTTAAATAAAATTTTTTTACAAATCTAATTAAAAAAAATAAATAAATACATTTTAAACTCCGAAACTATTATTTGATGGACTTCTTATTTACGAATTACCAAGCTGATGATATAATTTACAGCATTTTTATTTATTTGTCCAGGACCTCCCTTATACCAATGTTTGGCAAAGAGAGCGACAAAGAGTTTTTTAAATTTGGAGTGAAATTAAACATTAAAGCTCACCAATAGCACTCTCAGATATTGAAATTACTACAATAAAATATAATTAAGGTCTATGGTGGCTATTTCTGGGAGACTTATGAGAAACTAGAAATGTATAAATTAGTAGCAATGATCTCGCTACTATAAATGACAAACAAAGAGAAAATAACTATAATTACGTTAACCCCTTCAGGGGCGGTTGGCCTTTTTTGAGCTAGTAAAATTATCCAACCATACAACAATATGATAAATAAATATAAGATAGTAATAAATTATTGGCTGGTAAATTTTATATAACCAATAAAAAATAATTAAAATACGACTTATCCAATTATAATTTTTAAATAAGTTTAAGAGTACTTGCCCCGGAAAGGGTTAAGTGATAAGCATAAGAAAATTAAGAGGTTTAGGTCAATAAAATTCATAAGCTTAAAATTATCTTATGGGGAACTGGATAATTTCATTTCAGGGGTAAGTCATATAAATAGTGTTGATATACAATTTGCCAAAGTGTTTTATAGAATCTATACTAAAGTTAAACCCTTTCACAGGCGGTCAACTGTTTCTGATCTAACAAATATAGCCAATTATGCACAGTATAATATCTTTAACTCCGAGGCCTTAAAAAGTATTGGTATATTATTTTATAGCATCAAATAATTAATTTGCTTTTAAATCGTAAACGAATCATTAATTCGATTTTTTAAAAATGTGTTGGACGGGAAAGGGTTGATTAGAATCAACCAAGCTCTTTTAAATAATAGGCTAATTTAAATTTTAGTTTGATGTAAAAGAATTAATCCTTTCACAAGCAGTCGACTGTAGCTGATCTAACAAATATAGCCAACTATGCTCAGTTAAAATGCTTTAACTCCGAGGCCTTAAAGATTACTAGTTAGTTATAGAATAGCAGCAAATAATAAATTTGCTTATAAATATAAACGAATAATTAATTTCGTTTTTTTTTAGACCGTAGGACAGTAAAGGGTTAATCATAAGATGTGTACTAGCTATGGATTGGTCAAGTCTAGTGTTAAATCTCAATATTATCGAATGGTGATCCCTGATTAAAAATTTTTCAAAATCAGTCTAGATTTAAATAAGCCAATAAGCGACAAGATATGTCGCACGATAGATGAGTGGAAAAAATTAGGATTATTCTGTAATAATAAAAAGCTCTGTAGTATAAAAGAGGACAAAGCAACCAATAAAAAAAAACGAGAGGGATAATATTAAGCCAATAAATAGGCGTAAAAAAACAGTGGCCACTAGAGAAAATATAAGAGCTACAAGGATTAGAAATAAAAAAAATAATTTTAGCGTAATTATTTGGACACATGCAGTAGTTTTTTCTCAGCAAAGGCCTGTGGAATTTCTATGATTTTGTGGCTTTTAATGTTTGCTTAGAATTAATAAAGCTCTTATACACTTATTATATATTGCTAGTCTACCAGAGTGCGCTTCTTGTAAACTACTCTTTGTTTCCCTGGCCTAACGGAGTACGCTTCTTATACTCAACTCTACATACCTCCACAATCTACTTTATACTACTCTTCGCTCAAAAATTCCTTTTTCATCCAACTAGAAGTTCCTATTTTACCTTCATTTCGCATATTTCCCGACTCGATTCCTTTTTTTGCTTTTTACCTTTTATCACGCTGTATTTCTCTCGATATTCGCTGACTCTTACTTACCTGAACCTGGTCTTGATTCTTTAAATTGATTCTTTTTATTTATCTCCTCTATCAACGCTCGTAATTTTTTTATTGAATTCGAAAAGCTAAAATAAGAGCCACAAAAATTTTCCCAGCATAATCTTCAACAAAATTAAACTACATTAAGCAAACCAAACATCCATTCGTATCTCATCAACTCAATTTCAATATCCAGAAGCTCTTTCCCTACTCAACTTAATATTAATTTAAAAGTCATTTGTTGGATTTCCTTTTTTCTATTTACCGTCTTTGGAATTTGTAATTTAGTCAATCAACATCAACAGAGCTAATCGAAAACTTCAAATTGATGCATCCTGTATTAGTGTATATCCGCGCAACACTACTGGTGTCGTGGTTTTTGGTGTGCGTTGTTCCATATGTATTAATATTAAATATAATACATCCTATTCTTAGCCTCTTCAACCCTAGCTATACCGAAATAATGCAAAGTTTCTTTGGCCATTTATTTGGTTTATTCATTGTCGGCACCATGGATCTTTTTTGCCCATACCAAATCATTTTGTCTGGAAAGAAGTCCACCTTCAACAATATATCCATCGATGGCACTGTTAACTGGTTTGATTTCGCTACTACTAACACCTCTGTTGCTATTTCAAACCACCAAATTTACTCCGACTGGCTCTACATTTGGGCTTTAGGCTACTTCAAAAATTACGACTACTTTTTAAAATTTGTCGCAAAAGAAGGAATAAGAAAAATACCTGTATTTGGAAGGTATGTCTAGCTACCACCCCCTCCTTCCTCTTAAATCTTTATTTTATCAAAATTTACCTTTTTATCTTCCCGTCCTTTAACTTTTGTACTTTTTTTTTTATAGAGCATTAGGGCTACTAGATTTTCTATTTCTGAAACGATCATGGAATGAAGATAAAGACAATTTGAAATCTATGCTTGATAAATACAATTCAACTTCTGGTCCAAAATTTGTTACTATTTTCCCTGAAGGCACTACAGTGAATCCTAAATTTATGAAAATTTCAACTGATTACGCAACCGCAAATAATCTAGTAAGCTATTTCTATTTCTACTTTTTATCTCTTTTATCATTTTCAAATTTAAGCAATTTCTATTTTCAAAATATCTCGAAATTTTTTTGGTCTAGTTCAAAATCTTTTGTGTGTTTATTTTTAAATTTCTATTACTGATATTTTTTAGTATTGTTTTATTCTAATATTATTTTTTATATTTTTTAGAAACCTACCAAACATGTACTTCTTCCAAAAACTTCAGGTGCATATTTCATTGTCAACTCTCTTAGAAATAGCAATAGACATATTTACAACTTTACTATCGGCTATTCTGGCCTAGACAGCGAATCTTGTCCTGAGTATAGCTACCCTATATTTGGGATGTTTTCAAAAGGGATTTACCCTAGAAAAGTTCACATACACATTGAACGTTTAAGCATGGAATCAGAAATACCTCACGACGAAGATGGCTTTAATAAATGGTTACTAGACGAATTTTATAAAAAAGATAAAATGCTATCATACTTTTACAAAAACGGCAAGTTCCCTGGAATCCCCTCTGAACTATCCAGTTCAATCCATTTGCCTTCTGATGCTTCCGCCTCCATATCAAATTTAAAACTTTACCCAAGAAACTCAGTGGAAGAGCAATTATACTCCAACGACTCGCTAACATTAGAAAACAGATTAAACGGCATTGCAGATACTCAATCTGGTGCTGAATCAAGTCAAAAAAACGATACCACTCCAATTACACCAGATTCCAATATTGGAAACAAGATTGCATATATGAACACAGATACAGGTATTGGCGAAAACGACTTAATATTAAATGAAACTCTAAATCCCAAGATTAGATTCTTCATTTTGAAAATAATTCTGCTACTTATCATCCCATACACGTTTATATATCTGGTGCTGGCATGGCTGTGGTATTTAATTGTTGACTTGTCTCTTCTTACTCAATACGTTATGACAATATAGACTCCTTTTATCTTTTAACTAAAACTATAATTAAAGAATTACAATAATATAAAATAAAATCTTATCAGCTTTTATATTATATTATTTTATTTATTTGATTCTACTTATTATTAGTATTACATGAGTTGGTATTCTTGTTATTCGTTGCGTCTAACTTTGTCAATTAAATACATATATTTCCTGAAAGGTAGATAGTAGCGAAAAGGCAGTTGCTTATATTATTATCATGCAAGTGGTATCAATAGCACCTTATAGGCATTGCTTATATATTTTTTTCATTGGCTATGCTATCAAATAACTAAAATATCATACTTTTTTGTTTATTTACATAATATATGAAATATTTTAAGCTGCAAAAAAAAAAGAAAGAAAGAAAACTAGCTTATGAATCAGCATATGAAATTTTAATAGACCTTATTATAAAATTAATGATAAATAGTGCTGGGAAAGTGGGCGGAGAAAAACAATAAAAACGCTCTTTTAAGGATTGAATAAGGCTAGTTTTATTTTTTTTAGAGGTTTAGAAAATTAAGGGGGGAGGGGAGAAATGCTGTAAAAACTTACTCAAAAGCAGGGAAATTTTATGGTTACACAGAAGATATTATTTATAAATTAAGGTTTTTAGATTTGAGATAAATTATTTAAGAGATGAAATGAGGAATAAAAAAATAAAATGTATAAAGTTTCAGGCTGTGAAGTGAACAAGTTTTTGGGCAAAAAGATGAGCAGGGCGGAAATATATTAGATAAACAAAAGTGAGACAAAAAGAACTTTGAGGTTTGAAGAGTTGTGTAAAAAATGTCTTTAGTTACTGAAGCACAAAAACAGCGGTAAAAAGTAGAAACAAAAGCAGGCAAAGGTTCACAATAGTTTTAATAGGAACATAAAAGTGCTGCTATTATTAGAGAAACGGAATTTTGGCCACAGAAATCAGCAGCTTATTTTAAAATTCCCCAATAAAGCATACTCGCAATTCATTTTTCTGGGCCCTTATATAGTAACAGCTATAAGCCGTATTGTACCATTCCCAGTTTCTTTTTCAATTTGCCTCTTTATCCCTCTCGCTTTACAAGCCATATATCGAAAATCTACTAATAATGGGAGATGATAGTATAAACGACTCTAAAGACAACAGCATACTGATTTTAAATACTCTTTCTTCAACCTCCAGATGCGGGTACTGCAAAAGAACCGAATACTCGCGAATTTTGGGAATGAGATCTCCTTCGCTTAAAATCAAGGCAAATACCTCTACTATCAGATATAGTCCTTTACTTAATCAATTTTTTTAGCTAACCTCTATAAAAACGGTTTTAATTTATAATAAAGGATTATCAAGACCTATGCGATAAAGGGTGGAGAAGGTACTAACATTAATCTCATCGCCTGAATAAGTACCGCTAACCTAATCGAAACCATACAATTTTAACTCGGTACATTTTTTTATTATTTCAATAGGTCGGGCTGTACGATATATAAATTAGATTTCAGCAGTTGCTGTTGCCCATACTACACTATACGGTAAAAAAAAAATCACACCATAAGACCTCCTGTTAACCATATATATATATTTATGATAACTTGTTTTAAACATATCAATTGTAGCTGTTTAGCAACAGAGTTTATACTATCAAAAAAGCACAAAAAAACACTGAGACAAATGGTTAAATATGCTGAAAATATCACTGAACAAGAGGAAACGAGGTAATTAAGTTACTGAAAAAAATAGACAGTTATGTAGAATAAAGTGTTAAAATTCATATTATTTAACGAAAAATCTAACGATTCATATAGCGACGAAAAAAATTTAGGCAAAGAGCTGAACCAGATAGAAACGTATATACGCAACTGCAAGGCTAAAAGCCCTGAGCATAGGCTGGAAGTAAGATGAGCGAATACATATTTATACTTATTATACTATTAAAGATTCTTGTAATTTGATGGTGTTTTACTGTTTTATCTATACCTAAAGATTCGAATAGAAAAGGCATCATTTAGCAGCGAAAAATTTGAAATTTTTAAAAAGTACCAACAAAAAATCCATCAAGAAAATGAGAGCGATATTACGGCAAGGGGATTCCTTTCGTTTCTGTGCCAAAGTCCTTTCAACGTAATGTGTTTATACATTTATTTTCCCAATTATACGCTTTTTTTCTTATTTTGTATCCTATGTATATAAACCTACTAAATTAAAAAAAAAAAAAACAATATTAGTACCAAGAATTCGAATCAAGTCCAAAAGATGTGTATGGCCTGAATCATTATGGAGCATACCATATGAACTATTATTTAGACGATGTGCTAGTAGCTGTTGGAGTTCTAGACATTATGCCAAAATGTGTGTCTTCAGTATATCTGTTTTATGATCCTGAGTACTCGCATTTGTCGCTTGGAAGCTATAGTGCGCTAAAAGAAGTTAGCCTAGTCCAAAATTTATCAAAATATTTACCAGAGCTGAAGTATTACTACTTAGGTATGTACCAAAAATAATAACTCATCTGTACATCAATTTTATAAATTCAAGATTTTTAAATCATTAATAAACACAAAAAAAAAGAGTAAGAGTATTAATGACATTTGTCGAAATGAAACAATAGGATACCATATACCTAATTGTCCAAAGATGGTCTATAAAACGCAATTCCGACCTTATGAAATGCTTGATGTGGTAAGCCAACATCCATATATTACTAGATATTAATGTTTGTTATATGTAGGAATGAGAAAGGGTGGGGCATATTTAAAAAATAAAAACTATGATTGATTGCCTTGAATAGGTTCAAGATATATACGTTAGTTCAGAGATTTGCGAGCCGTTAGTGAAGAAGTATGAGCATTTTACTACGTTTATTCCGGATAATACGAGTGGTAAGCTGATATACCGGGAGAGATTAAATGACGTTTTGGAGGTGAAGCCGGGGATGGACATTTCTAGACTGACGGATGAAGACTGGGATACTATCAACAATAAAGTGATACAGATAAATGGGCAAAAGATATTTGCGCATTACATATACCAGTTCTTTCCTATTGAGGAGCCGCTAGGGATGGTTTATAGTGGGATTGGAAAAGAATTATTTAATAGGATAGATTTTCAGCTTTAAAAAAGTTTATTGTTTTAAAAATCACAATTTAAAAAAAAGAGGGGTATGTGCGTGTTTGGATATTGAAAGCAAATAAAAGATGATTAAGTATACACTAAAAGCCATAATTTATACATACTTTTATTTTTTTTTTATAATAAACTATTTTTTTTGGGGGGGGGGGCAAGGAAAAGTTAAATTTTTATTTAAGGATTAAGGATGATAATTTAAAGAGGTAAGGGGGATGGTTGTGAGGAGTGGTGGTAAGTTAATTTTTTTTAGCTTTAGTTTTGGTTTTAGTTTTGGATATGGGAGTGGGAGTGGGTCTGGGGTTGATATTTTTAGCAGCGAGTATTTGGGCTTTGAGGGCGAGGGCAGTTTTACCGCCAATTTCCTCGTCCTTAGTTTTGATGAGGTAGTTGTCGAGACCGCCTTTCTTATCGATGGTTCTTAGGCAGCTGGTAGTGACTTTGAGTTTTGTCGACTTGCCAAGAGTTTCGGAGTAGAGATTGACGAACTGGATGTTGGGGAGCCATAAACGGTGTGTTTTATGGTTAGATTTGGGCTTGTTGTAGCCAAACTTGATTGTTTTGCCGCCAAACATGCCATCGAGAGACAATTGCCATTTGCGGACAGGACGGACTTTGAGCACTCGTTCAGCTAACGACATTGCTTAATTGTATTATTAAAGTTTTTATTATTTTTAGATTCTTAGATATGCTACCGTCGATTTTAATGAATTCGAATTTAGTTGTTTATTCAGTCTTTTAGAAAGTTTGACTATAATTTTTAAGTTACTCTAAATATATCTTAGTAGCAATTTTTTCTAGATTGTTAAGATTAATCTTTACTGTATTTTTTTTTAAATGTTAAACTTTTGGTGTCGATGATTTGATCCAACAAATTAGAGCATCTAGTAAGTGGATGACTGGCTAATGTTATGGATGAAGTAAATGATGAAAATTTTATAGGCAGATAAAATCGTATCAATATTAAGGGATACTGGTACGGCCAATAAAGAATGAGACCAAATAATAATAGAAAGCTATTGGCTATTTCTTAAACTAGAATAGAACTTGACTTGACCCTTTCACGGGCGGCAGACTAATTTTGGTCATCTAAATATAGCCAACTATATTCAATTATAATACTTTAATCCCAAAGCCTTATGAGCTATTGGTATTTTGTATTGTAACAGCAAATAATAAACTTGCTTAAAATTCATAAACGAATAAAAAAAATGATTTTTTCTAAGATTTTTGGACGGGAAAGGGATAATAGTGTATAAAATAGAGATAAGCAATTCCTCTTTCTTCAAACACGCAGTATAATTGCAGCGTTTATTCTGAATAAGAAACAGAGCGTCAAACAGCCACGATTGCTCTGAATACTAAGAGGGGAAATCCTTAAACGGCACTCTATAGTTGAAAAAAAAGGCCTTTAAAAGTGCAATCATGAAGCTCTTCTGTAGAACCAAACTTTC
>LSSN01001963.1:0-20462 GCA_001970855.1 Smittium culicis
TTATTATTATTATTATTATTATTATTATTATTATTATTATTATTATTATTATTATTATTATTATTATTATTATTATTATTATTATTATTATTATTATTATTATTATTATTATTATTATTATTATTATTATTATTATTATTATTATTATTATATTAATATATTGATAAAACTTAATATATGTTTTTTGATAAAAAGTTATTAAATTTAGTAAGATACGGGTGCTATTGAAATTTTTTTTACTGCTGTTAAAGCTAGCTTTTCCTCCTGACTCAATAGAACGATTAAATTTTTATAAATAAATATTACTAGTTCTTATATTAAACACTTGTTAATCTCATTGGACGAACTGAAAATTAATCCCAAAATTTCTGCTAGCTCAATTCGTATTGAAATTTTTATTTGGTAATGGTTAGCTAGAGGTTTTAAGTTCAAAAATATAAATTTTAACCCTTTCAAGGGTGGTATAATGTTTTTTTTATACATAAATGACCAGCTGAGATCAATAAAATCTTATGTTTCTGGGTATTTGAACGTCATTGGTTTATTTTAAAATTACAGCAAATGTTTATTTTTATTATAGATTAAACGAATCAATAAATTAATTACTTCAAAGATTCTTGGATAAGAAATGGTAAAGGTACTTCGTTCATAAATAATTTCATGTGAATTGATTTAAGAATACTAGAATATGTCATTCTAGGATTTAATAGCAAATTATAAAAAAAAAGGTCATATTTTTTCATAAAAAAGATCTATTAATAACTATATAACATTTTAATTGGATTTTCATTTCAATTTTTGTATTATTTCAAAAAAAAAAATCTTAGGAGCAGCTTGGTATAAATTTTTCCTTTATAAATTATATCAGAATTAGCCAGAAATATAATTATCTTTTAAAAAATTATAATCCTAAATATTTTACCTCGATATTCAGTGACAGCTATAAATGCCGATATTTTATAAATTGAATATTAAATATATTTATTCGATTAATAAATAAAAAAAATACCGATATTATTATAGTTGAAATAATTTTTTTTACCCATATATATAGATTCATGTTTTGAGTTAATCTAAGTTAATCAATTTATATGAGTAGTTTGGTAAATTGAAAATATCATTTATTTTTGTCGAAAAAAAAGCATTAAGAGGCTTTAGTATATAAAATTGCACATTTATTCTTTGAAAATAAAAATAAATAACAAAAATAAAGGTCCAAAACTGGTTTAAATAAATTTATATATTTTTATATTAAAATTAGAAAGAAAAAATTCTGATTTTTTTGAGATTATATAATTTTTTTTATTCGGATAAATTAGTTATTGAAAACCTAAAGTGTTTATTCCTTGATATAGTTTTAATAAATACATAATTATTTTAATAGCTATTAATGATTATTTTTAAAAAATAAACGCGAGAGAAAATTAGAGGTGGAGATTTGGACTCTAAAAAATCGAGAAAAGTAGAACTGTGATAATGTATAATATAATTAAAGAGAATTTTTCTAAAAAAAAAGTTTAGGACTTTATATATTCATTATTATATTCTTAATTTATGTCATGATTGATCATTCTTAACCATCGGCTTTTTCTGTTGGGGATATTCCCTTTTGAAAATAACTATTAAATAACGAATAATTAGCCTTGACTTTTTCTATTAATGATTACCCTTGGAATCTATTAATTTTAATACTTATTGTCTTTTTTTAAGATGTGTTTTGACGTTTTACCAAAACGCATAAATAGCCTAGTTTCTTGATATTTTTTTATATATTATCTGACAAAAATTATCATCCTTATTAAATAATAAACTTTTATAAACGCCTAGTGACACTTATCCTGAAAATCATAGCAATGTATATTTATTTATAAAAGAAATTGATTTTAATTAAATAATTGAATAAATTTTCAGATTCTTGGTGAAGAATTTGGAATGATCGAAGCCAGATAAAAGAAATTATAGAAAAATTGAAAAATTGAAAAAGCGATCCGAATTATTGCAAAAATCATGAATCAGCGGTCATGGAGCACTTCAAGGCACGAATTTTTAATAAATTCTGTTTTATTAACGCCAGAACATCCCATGAGCGTAGATTAAACAAATGAACCTCATCAAAAACATGGACCACTGACCTAATAAAGGCACCATTCAAAGTCTAAATGGCAAATTGGACGACTGGGAGCCTCGAGTGGATAAAAAAATTCTTCAATTAATATTCTAACTGTCAAAATAAAATCATGATAGTCGAAATGAAACCAAGATTTAACCGATCTGTCATCCGTTGGTGGGAGGTGGAACGGAATATCGAGAAAAAAGGAAACTGATTTGACCTTCAAGAAATGTGTCTGGACTTGAAGCTGAATTTTTTGAAAATTGGAAAAAAACTTATGGGAACATTACGATCCGCACAGCACCTGTAAAACATGAAAATCTTCGACAAAGAATTTTAAAAAATTTTCTGCTTGTACAAGTTTTATGTACCTGATACGATTAGTAAAGCACTTCTAAGCTGCAGAAAGTGGAAAAAATACCGGTCTATGATTATCGGCCAGATAACATAATCGCTGATCAGCTCTTACTAATTTTCCCCACTTTCCAATTCCAAAGAAACCTGGTTCGGGCTAGTTTTTAATCTACTTGAGGGGGGGGGGGGTTATAAAAAATCTTTGATCTAGAAACAGAACAAAAATTTTCGATATTTTAGTGATCAAAAATAATATACTTCAAATTTTGAGTGGTACACTAGCCTTATTAAAACTATAACCAGTGAGTATGTAGATACTAGAGCGGTGGGTGAGAATAGGTTTTTTTTTTTTTAAATTTTTGTTTACTTTAATTTTTTTTCTTTTAATTTTTTTTCTTTTAATTTTTTTATATTTATATTTTGTTTTTAATTAACTAGCATAGATAATTAGCAAAAAAACTTGAAATAAAAAAACTAAAATTTAAACCCTTTTATCGAAATTATAATTTAAGCTTTTAGGATGCAAAAAAAATTTTTTTTCTACATATATCTGTAAATTTTAAATGTTATAAAATTTTGAACTGTAATACGTTTCATAAATGTATCATAATTTTTAAATTAAAAATAAATTTTTGTATTTCAATATTAATATTAACTTTCAAAATTAATAAAATAAAAATTTTTTTAAAATGCGAATATATTCAGTAAAATTTTATGATAATACGAATCCTAAACTTATTTTTTCTTTTTATACTCATTTTCATACCATGAAAAAAATATAAAAATTATTTATTTTAATTGGCGGTTATATCGAAAATCAAAATCAACTAAAATTGTTATTTATACAGAAGAATGAACTATAAATATACAAAATTATAAGCTATTCTAACTAATTATTTCAGAATTTATTTTATTATTTGGTAAATGATTTTTTTATTCAAGATTTATTATAAAAAACCATTTATGTTTTTCGATTTTTTTAGATAAAGAATTATAAAATTTTAAAATATACTATTTAATTTAATCGCCCAAAAAACACGTTTTTTCAATAGGTTACATTTAATGCATCGTTAAAATAAAAATTGGCTACATAGTACATATATAATCGCATGAACTGTTGTATTTGCATTTAATAGTCTATTAGAAGGTTTATATTCAAAATTTTGGTCAAATTTTTAATTCAAATATATTTTATTTATAATAATTATTATAATTTTTTTATTGAAGTTATAATCTTTTTTAACAGTTAATTAGTATATATGAATCGAAATACTCGAATTATATTCTATAGAAGTGAATAAACTGTTTTTTGATAGATTTTGACCATTTTAATATGCTTATATTCAAAATTTTGATATTTTGGATTATTTTCTGGATTAAAATTATAATATCTTTGCTATTATTTCTTAATATTTTATGAAATAATAGATATTTTGATCTGAAGCTAGTTTATAGATTCTATTTTGGAGAAGTTTATAAAGTTTTAATTATAAATATGTAAGTGGAAGCTTCAGATACAAAGGCCGGGCTCTTCAGTTCTTTCGAGAATATATTTTTAAGGCCCGTTTTGATATTGGAATCAATTCAGTTTATAATTTAGTTTAGATTTACACTAAAAATAAAGAGGCGGGGGTAGAATTTGGTATAAAAGATTTATTTAATTACGAAATATAATGAATTTATTAATGGAGGTGTCCAAAAAAAGTATTTTCATAAACGAAATACTAAATTAGCCCGCTTATAATTATTTTCATTTCCCCTTTAACTTTTAATATTCCTTGATGATGATATTTTATTTTTTGTCACAGTTTTTATACTTTTTTAGTTTCATGTCACTTTTCCTTGTTTTAATTTTGTTATAGCTTTTTTATATAGGTTCATTTCATCAATGTGTTCATTAGCACTTTTTATTATACTGTCAGTTATAGTAATTAATCATTATTATACTCACTAAAGCTAATTTTTTAATTCGTTACATTTAAATTGGAGAAATTACTTTAAATAAAAACTAAATACACACATTCAGATCATTGAAATTAATTCTTAAAAGATAATTTTTATAAGATACCAGAAGTATATAAAGTAATATAGTCGGATTTTAAAGACAATTATTTGACTGGAACTACACTTCCACATATATGTGAAAGTGAAGATCATGCCTGAAAAATTAATTTCTCATTCATACTATTATTTTTAATAGTATAACGACTACTATTCAAATTTAATTTAGTAAATCAAGAATGTCAAATTAACACGTAAACGTGTCATTTAAAATATTCCAAAATTAATCAATTTGATATTTTTTTCATCAGAATTTATCGATTTAACCTTTGTAAAAAATCAAAAGACAAATTTGAAATAAATAAAGCTCAAAAAGAAAGCTTATATAAAGTTAGAAAATTTTATACAACAAATTAGATATCGAAAGTTATTTTTCGAATATTATTTTTTTTTTCCTTATAAGATATTGAATTTTTATCATAGTCATTTTATATAATTGGGTTTTTTTTCTCTTTAGCTATTGACCAACTTTATAAATAAAAATATTACCCTACGTTAACCAAATCAATACTAATAAAAGAAAATTTATTGAATAAGTATCTTTAATGAAAATATACGAATTAAAGCCAACGTCATGTCAGCCCTCGAAAAAAACTACACGAGCCTCGAAGAAATCCGCCATAGTAGCTGAAACTTCAACAGTGGTGACCGAGACACTTAGTTCAAATGTATTTGGTAACTAAAACACAAAGAAAAGTACTACTAGAAGTACTATTAAAAATTAATCTAGTATTATGGAAACTTATTATTCTAGAGAACCAGAATTTTCTGAGATGAATGAACAAGCCCATCAGGATCCCTAAAACAGGGTCAGAATTAGCGCAGCCATTTTCAGGCATAAACACTAAAAGATTTATAAAATAGATGAATATTTTTACAATAAAGTCCAATCTTAACACAAAGCAGCTTTTCAGAATTTTGCCTATTTATTTTAGTAGTGAGATATCATAGACAATTAAAAATTAATTATTTTAAAAGTTGGTAAAATGTAATTCTTTTAAAACTTGAATTATCAAAAATTAAATGGATGGTGAAGATTTTAAGATAACGAAAGCCAGTTTATATAAGGTGGTAAACTCTAAGTGTAATAAACACACTTAAAAAGGTCTAGCAATTTTTACTAAAATTCAGCTAAATATATGCTTGAAAAGAAATCAATCACTGAAGATGAAGCGGTATCTTAACTTTTAAGTCCGCTTCACAGAAAATATATGTATGGAGTTTTTATGGATCGGGATGAAAGAATCCATGATAAAGCCTGTGTTTGATTAGTGGAAGCAGCAACGTTAATAAAGATTGGTTTAAAAATATTAAAAATAAAAATAGTGAATAAGCTTAAAATCTCAACCAAAACTGGAATCTAATAACCATAGCGCATAAGTAAAAAAATCTAATAAAAATAAAAAAGGCTACTAAACATCTAATGAGGAGTTTCCTAAAAATAAAATTATGATATGCCCTTATTATGATAATATCGGCCAACATCGCATAGAATTTAAAGTATTAAAAAAATATTGATAAGAAAGAAAGTTCACTATATACTGTACTGGAAACTTACCTTTACCATATGTAGCACCTATTAAGGTTAGTTTTTGTTGTAGTAGAATGAAAAAATTTGATGAAAAAAACTATGGTTCTCTGAAAGAAAAAAAAAAACTTCGCAGTTTTGAGCAAAACCAAGATTCTGATGGCTCAAAAACTGAAGAGTTCCTTATTATGGGTGGGAGGCGCCCAGCTGAAAATAAAGAAAAACAGAATCAAAATAATCATAATCAAAGAATAGGAAAATTCAATGGGAATATGAAAGTAACGATAAACATGCTGAATTAGTATTTGATTGAATAAATTTAATTTTTTTGGTCGACTTAGTATTAATAAACACATTTCTTAATTAAATTAATCAAGTATTAAATTATAAACTATCTTTATTGTTATAATAAATTTAAATAAATCCTTAACCAAAATAGCAATCAATATAAAAATCAGCCCTACGAGTAGATGTTCAATTGAGCCAAAGAATTCGGCTGCACTAGCTCAATCTTTTACGTATATATTAGAAATTATTTCATGAGCGGAGCTTTTTCTATCAAAATTTTTTTGCTAATCAAAATTACTTTAATTTTTAAATTCATTGGAAAATGATATCAATTAGAATTTCTGATATTATGAATATTTAATAATATTTTGTGCTAGAAAACTAGCTTTCGAAGAAGAAAAAGTTATCTTTTGTGAAAAGAATCTTTCATATGAGTAATTATTAAAATTATTGGATCTTTATTTTCTATCTATATGCGGGATTCTTTAAGAGGAAATGGGATTTTCTTATTAAAAAGTTTCAATTTAAGAAATTTCATATTCAATAATTGCACAATAAAAAAATCACATATTATTTAGTAAATAACGCATTCAAAATGAAATACATAAATCTAAAAATCGAAATAGCTATCTGATTCAGCTAATGTTAATCTTTGTCTAAAAATTTTCATTTCAATAATTCTAAGCACAAATAAGTTATTAATTCATTTAGAATCCCCCATAATATTTCATAGTATGGACTAGATAAGGTTATTAATTATTTAAGATAATTTATTTGACAACACTTTCTAGCAGATTGAAAAAATATTATTGAATTTTAAAAGGAATCTTTGAATAAAAATTATTGCGCCATTCAAGACATTATCCCACATTATTTAAGAATCATTATTTGAAAAGTAGCTCAAGGTTCTTGCGGCTTTTACATCTTTTGTTTTAATTATATGATTAGATTAAAGTGTATTTTAATTTATTGGATAGAAAAAGTATTATGATTTGTATAATAAAAAGATCCAATTTTAAAGTTAAAGTTTTTTTTATATTTATGATGCCATGTTTTTAATTAGTATATATGTTCCTTGTCATTTGTATCCAAGTTTAACTTGGAGGTAAAACATAATAAAGGATCGATGAATATTATTTTAGAAGTGGTCAAAAATAAAAATATTTTTAGAATAAATAAACTCTTTTGTTTAACTTTGTAATTATTTTCAATTATATATAATTTTTGAGTATTATCACCCAACTAATTAGACAAGCTTTTATAGCTTTATTTTTAAACTATTTTTAGTTGAAATATGATTATATTTCTAATTAAAAGTGGTGTGAATTTAAATTTTGTTATATTTCACATTGATCGAATTTAAACTGACGCTAGTTTTTCAGATTAAAGGTTTAAATATTTGATAAAGATTGCTACTTTTTCTTAATGAATATCATTGACATTTTTACCTATAAGCTGTATAAATTTTTTTGGATATTTTTTAGTTGTTTTTTTATTAAGCTGTAATTTTCTTGCTTTTCTAATATTTAGTTTACTTAAATACCTAGTTTCTAGCATTGCTATCGAGCCAGTATAATTCCGTGCTAATTTATTATAATTCCAGAAAGCAGGTGAAGCTAAGATAATATAATCAGAAAAGAAAGAAAATTCTTTGTATGTATCTACGTCTCTACATAAATGTGATATTATTTTAAGAAATTTTTCTATTAAATTTTTTATATTCATATTCGTATTCATTATAATTTTCTTTGTTTATATTTTAAATACCAAAAGAAAATATTATTAATAAATTATCAGATACGATTAATAATTTAGACAAACCCACCTAGAAAATTAAATAGGCACTATAAAAATACGACTCCTAAAAAGAGTTTCCCATGTAAATCATGGTTTTTGTTTCAAATCAAAAGTTCCTTGATTAAACGCATTAAAAATTTTTAATTTTCATATTCCAAGAAATCTCATGATTGCTGTTGAACCATCTAGTAAGGAATTTTATGTGAACGAAGGGGTAAAAATTATAATATTACCCACAATTGTTAAATTGAGTTATAAAGGTATGGAGTTTGGTATACTAGAAAAGGTAAATTATAGATTTTTTACTAAAAATCATATTTTAAAACTAAGTTACATAATGGTTTCAAAGGATGTAAATAAATGCGTCTATTGTTAAATATATTGTAAATAACCAGGATGATTGATATAATATATCATAAAATTAAGATAAGATGTAAGTAGATTAATTAAAGCAAATATTATTGGAAAAGTGTATTATGAATTTTTTTCAGAATTTGTCGACTTTGAATCTCCATCCTTTGGTGAGATATTAGCTGGGTTATTATTGAAGTTGGCCGTGTTTTTTGTTTCGTTTTTGTATGAATCAGCAGTGCGCTCAGGGCTAGAATTTACAGTTTTTAGTGCTCTGAAGTTATCGAGATTTTCACCATATTTGATATTATGAGTGTAGTCTTTCGTGGAGCCATTGTTTAAATCGTCGTCTTCAAATACTTCACCATCTTCAGGTTCTTCAGCTGATGTGTGTGGTCTTGTAGGCTCTGAAGTATTCCTTTCAAGGGTTTCATTTTTACGCGATCTCTGTGGTTCTTGAGTTGCTACTCTAGATAGGGGCTTATCTTCAAGTCCTTGTGCTGGTAGTTTGGAAGAATCATTTTGGGAGATAGGAGATCTGGCATTACCAGTAGTATTAAGATTATTTGATGAATATCCCTCGTTATAATCAGAGTTCTGTGAGCTGCGTACTCTTTTATACAAAGGTTTACCTGAGTCAGACTTGACCGAATGAGTGTCGCTTACTTGATTAGCTGAATTGTCTGGGCTATAGTTGTTTTCGTTAAAGCTATCTTTTTTAGAGTTGTTAGAAGGGTTATCTCTCTTGGATGGAACTAGCTGTTGATTTTCAGATTCGTAGTTGTTGGCACTTTTAGAAAGGTAATTGGTTCTATTGTTTTCAAGATTCTGATCTGTGTCTTTACTGGGTCTGGAAAATTTGGAATCATAATTATCGGATTTAGCAAGGTTTTCTGATTTTGAGGACATTTGGGAAGGACTTTTTCCAGTATCAGCATTGTTGGAGTTTGGATTGGCTGAAGGTGCTTTGTAAATACCAGATGGTAAATTAACAGGAGCAGGCATATACGAAGCACTAAGAGATGTGTGGCGCGAAGATATTCTATTTTCTGGTTCATCCTCGTTAATAGCTCTAGCGAAGTTGCTAGTTGAAGGATTTTTTGTTTTTCTAATGCTCTGTGGAGGATTTTGCCTATTATAGCCACTGTTTCCAGATGATGGAAATCTTTTGTTAGCTGATGGCGGTCGCTCTGATTGAGGGGACGCCTCTTTATCAGCCCACCAGCTATGACCTCTGATCTCGTTAACATCAGGTGTCCTATAAGATGGAGATTTTATTCTTTTTGTGTCAGGGGTATCCAGTGACTTTGGAGATTCTTTAGATCTATTATAAAGAGGGTTTGTTGGTTGAGTCTCTAAGACTTGTTCTTTAGAATCCGGCGAATACTTTTTATCGCGAACAAAGTTGCTAAGCTTATTAGGTCTACCAACGTTTTTAACCTGGCCCTGAGCGTCATCAGCTGCCACAGGGGTGTTGGGGAATGATCTAGAAGCGTCACTTTCACGATAATGTGCTGCATGCTGCTTTTCACTAGCATCATCATAATAATAAGAGTCCCTAGCACTATTGGATATATTTTTTTCGTTGCTATTACTACGGTCGTTTCTATCATTGAAGTTATTTTGTGTGTTGGAGTTTAACGCGTTTTCTCTAGTAGTATAGGCCGATTCCCATTGCCGGACGTTTGGCCTAAATTTATCTTTATGAGAAGAATAAGAGTTAAAGTTATCTATAGAAGATAGTGGTCTATCAGCATTATAGCTATATCCGCTTTTGTAAGCCGGTGATCGAGTAATGTTCTCATTTACAGAGCCTGGAAGTGGAGACCTTGCTTTTTCGTATTTACTAGGCTCATTTTTGGCATAGTAAGAAGATTTTTGCTGTTCTATAGGCTGGGTAAGATTCTTCGATCTGTAGGTGTCATATGGTTGTGAGCTTATAGGTTTATTTCCAGCGCCAGTCATAGGAGAGTTATTGTTATAATCAGATTTAGGCTCTGGTGCCAAATTGTTATTAGACTGATGGTGCTGCTGGAATTGGTTTCGGCCGTCTCCAGCAGGCGTGTTGCTCATAGATAGTCTTGAATTTCTATTAGCTGGGTTGAGAGTTGTAGGAGCACTGGGTTCACGGTCTTGATAATTTGATTGTATTTGTTTAGATTCACGATTGTACATTGGTTGTTGGTTGTTTTCATAGTTATTTGGCGTGCCCTGGTAACTATATCCTCTAGCAGAGCTGGGGTTCTTATCTAGTGGAGGAGGTAGATTTGAAGGATATCTATCGTTATTAATGCTGCGGTGCTCAGGCACAGGGTTTTGAAAGCTTTCTGGGTTATTGTAAGGCTCTTGGTTATGAGTGTGATTATTATAAGGTGCATAATTGTGTTCTCTATAATTACCATTATAAGGTGTTTGGTGATCAGCCTCAGCAGGGTTTGGTCCATTTTCCGTGCTATAGTTAGGCGGGGAGCCTCTAATAACTACAGAACTACGTCTATTCCCTTGATAAGAGTTTACTGGTGAATAAGATAGATCCTGTTTTTGGCTTAATTTATTTATTGGCTGAGGAGGCTGTCTATTAGCATTTCGCGCCATAGATGGGTTAGGTGCTTGGATGCTTTCTGACATACGGTGTTGTGATTGAATAGGGTTATTAACGTTAGGTGTTCCGAGATTATTAGGGCCAGGAGGATACCCATAGTTTCTACCAGTGTTAATTGGGGAACCTCTTGGAATCCTGCCTCTGCGCATGCCTTCTGATTCCATTAAGCCTTCAGAGTTCCTCATATAGGTAGGTGGAGAAATACGACCTTGCATGGGGGGAGGGGCAGATTTATCTTGATCGTTCATTGAAGTATGATCTGGGTAGCTAGGGTAGTCATTCTCAGCAATAATGCGGTTGCCACCTCTAATTGGTTCCTTGATCTGTTGTTGGTAGTGATCATGTTCATCTAACCGTAATCTGGACATTTCATTTTTTGGGGGGTAGGATGATGGGGCGATTGGAACTGGGGGTCGACCAAGGTTACCTGGAATGCTGGATTGAGCTTCAGGGTCATTAGTTGGGATCATTGATATTGTTTGGAGATCAGAGATTGATATTTCGATTGGCTGTGGGGTAGACATCGGAGCACCAGACAAAGATTCAGACTTTCCTGACTTTAAAAAGTTTAAGCGATCAATTATATAGGCATTTTTAGGGTCTAGTTGACTGGCATGATAGTAGGCGTCTATAGCATCAGCAGTTTGGCTATTACACGCTTCATATAGTGTCCCAAGGTTAAACCAGACTTCCCTGTTGACTGGATCAAGTTTAATCGATCTAGAGTAAGCGTCCAAAGAATCTCTAAATTGGTTGATTTGGAAGTAGAGGACTCCAATAGAGCACCAGTATATTGGATTTGTGGGTTCGCAGTAGACAGCTTTTTGGTAAGCTTCATATGCGCTATTATAATGTTTTAAAAGCATTTCACATCTTCCAAGAATGTACCAAGCTTGTGGGTCAGCCTTATCAGCTTTAGTAGATCTTGATAGATATCTGAAAGCGTTGTCGGGGTTGTACAAGTCAAAATCAGGTTTCATAAAAAGCATACCTATGTGTAGAAGAGCCTTTCCATGATTCGGATCGTCAGTTAAGATGCGTTTGTAAGCATTAAGAGCGAGGTCATTCTCGCCCTGAAGCTCATGGACGTTGCCAATTTGAAACCAAACGTCATTTTCATTTAGTGGTTTTGGGGGTGAGTTAAGGATGTATTTAAAACAGTCAAGACTGTCTTTATATCTTTGCTGGCACTTATGTATTATTCCTAGACGGAAGTATATTTCATTGGACTTTTCAAATTTGGGATCCATCTGCATTACAGCAATAAAAGCTTCTTCTGCGCTATCATATGCATTGTAGCACTCATATAATATACCAATTCCATACCAAAGCTTTGGATCTTTAGTGTCAGATATGTGGTTAAGGGCTTGCTGGTATGCTTGGTAGGTTTTGGGAAGATCTCCAACCATAAGATAGCAATGACCCAAAGCACCCCAAGTTTCGCCATTGGATCCATCTATGCTAATAATTCTTTGGTACATTTCTATTGCCTATGAAAAAGAAGTAAAATCTATAAGACCAGTAGTTATATAATTGTATTTAAAGAATGCGTACTTTTTTAATGTCTTCTTGCTGTCTGTATAACAGAGCCATCCTTTGGAGGGTCCTTAATGAATATGGGTTATGTTTTGGGGCGTTTTCATAAGCTTTAAGAGCCTGTTTATAATCACCCATACTTTCGGCCATTGATCCTAGTAAGTAAGGTTAAAGTATCTAGTTAGTTTAGGAAAATAAAAAAAAATTAGTTAGGTGATGAGGGATACCTATTTGATACCAAGCTTGTTCATCTAAAATGCTAAGTCTTTGAATAGGCGTCATTTGGGGGCTATACCCAGGAGGGTTTGATCTCGCTGAGTAATTAGCAGATGGAGTGGCAACAGCGTTGTTGACATCTAGCGGTTGAGGGCCGTTTCTCAACATTGAAGCTTTCTGTATTGGAGTGGGCATGTTGTCTTGGATATTATTATACCCAGAGTTTGGGTTGTCGTGGTAGATGGACATATTATTAGAGTTATTATAAGCAACGTTAGATCTTATAGATGAGCTAATATGAGCTTTAGAATCAGCTTTAAAAGTGGGCTGTAGAGCCATTAAAAAAACCCAGTTTAAAAATTACGCTAACTTTTTATATTATTAATAGTATATTTGAAAGGCTAAACCAATAGGTAAATCCAGGTAAGAAAAAGAGTAAAAGTTAAAATTAGCCAAGAAGAGTTATGAAATAGATGTTGAAAAGTAAGCTTTCTATAAATAAGTGGTAGCAAAAGTGTGTTAGGGAATCTAATAAACAGGGGGAAGGAGAGAAGAGAGGCAAAAAAAAAGAAATGGGAAATTATTTATGTTTAAGAAAATTTTATTCTACTTATATAGCAAAAATATATTGGAAGGAAAAGTAAAAAAAATAAACATTGGAGATAAAATTAATGGATATTGGACGCGGAGGTTACACAGACAGAATCAGGTCAAACAAAGGGCTACGGTATTTTAGGCACCTCATACATTTGCATATCTTTGCGAGATAATAATGATTAGCTTTTAGTGATGGGAATTACAAATCTGGAAAATCCTAAATGTAATTTCAGAGCACAAAAGTCGTTTTGGGTATATTGACGTAAAATTGGCATAATTGAGTAATTGTCCAAAATAATTATTTATTCGACTTTTCCGGCCTAATTGTTTTCTGGTATTTATAAATTCGCGCAGTTATTTTATTTACAAATTTGCCAAACTTTACGTGTATTAGAATTTCACTGTACAATCTCCCCATTTTTCATCACGTTTATCTATGTTTCACAATTAGTAATATATTTAAATGCGGATTTACGTAATGTACGCGATAGAAACTAATCTGTTATCCTGTTTGGAAAAGCGAATGTGGTAATCGCTTATTTGGAATTATCTTGTTGGCATTTTAGGCTTAATTTTGCTGCTTTACTGATTCGTCTAATATCTATTGTTAGTCAATTACTAATTTGTCGATTATTTTCTTCTGGGAGTTTGCGTCTATGTAGCACTAAAGTCGAAAATTGAAGCGATACGCTGACACAATCTTTCTTTTTTGCTTAAGCTCTGTTTGCTTCTTCCGCGCACACCCAGTATCGCCGATTCCTATTCACCCGCTTTGCTTACATTTTTGAGCATATAATATATTTCCGCTTCTGAGATTGCCAATATATGCAATAAACTAACCTCAGTTTACGTAATTTTCGCAATCAATAGAGTACGCATCAAGCGTAAAGTATATATAGCTAGCTACATACAGTTTATTTTATCCTCTTTAATATAAACATTGGGGATACCTGCATATCACTCTCTATCCCATCGTTTCTCCATTAATAACAATACATTCCGCCTGCTAATTTCATTAAATGCACTTTCTGCGCCAGCTCGTGTAAATAGCGATATATCAGCTTTCATCCTCATTCCCTCAATCCTTTCTGCTAATCTATTCCACGAGTAATGGTTCTACATTTCTACTGCTGGCCCAATAGCAATCCTTGAATTTTAATCTCGATTATTATTCGTGGAATTGTTGTCTCAATTTAATCTAACTAGTTGATGACTTCGATTGTGGATCTATTGCACAAATTTTAAAATTAGAAGTGGTAAGCCAATCCCCGCTTACCCAGCAAGTTCATTTGAAGCTCCCTTATTATGTTCCATTACAAAAAAAATAGCAAAACCCTGGTATTTCAACAAGCACATTCTCTAAACCCTTTCCCGTCCACCATTCTTTAAATAAATTAAATTTATGATTCGTTTATGATTTATAAGTAAATTTATTATTTGCTGTTATTCAACAAAAATCCAATAAATATTAAGTTCTCGGAGCTTAAGTATTTTAATTGAGCACAGTTGGCTATATCTGGTGGGCCAAAAATAGTCTACCACCCGGGAAAGGGTTAAAGTTTGAGCCATTTGATAAAAATTTAAGACAATCTACATTTCTTATCACTAATGTTTATTGGCTGTACAACCCAACTAATAATCGAATAGTTTCACAAACAAAGTCTTTTTTGTTTGTTTGATCTTCACAAGTATAGATAGTTAAATTAGCTTTTATATAGATTAAAGCTCATTGTTAAATATGCGCTTCAAAGTAAATCATTACGCCACGCCTAATCCAAAACATTAGTTCCTCAAATTTCCGTCTAATTACGGTACCTTATATTATTAGTTTATACTTATCTAGAGTCTTTTTCACGATAAGTAATCACAAATATTTTCGCCTACAGAAAAGCATAGCATCAAATCATTAATGTTTCAAATATAAGCAACTGGCCATCACTGTTGCATTAGAATCAAAAACAAACAAAATTTTAAAAAACACTCGCCAGTTTGATTTTGCTCTGAAAATTCCCCTTTATTCTGAAATAAGCCTTTTCTGTCCAACATTCTTTAAAATATCAAGTTTGTTTATTCGTTAAAAATTTATAATTAAACTTATTATTTGCTTCATTTCTAAGCTAAACCAATACCTATTTGTGACTCGGGATTATACTATGATTATTTAATACATTTGGCTAAATTTTTGTAGATCTATAAACGCCTACCGCATGAGAAAGGGGTATACAATCAAATAAAAAAGAAATTCCCATTATAAACTACGTAATTAATATTAATGTCAACCGTAATTTGTAATATCAACCTATTTATTTTTTACATAATCTAATTATATGCTCAACTAAAACAAGATAGATATAAATAAAAAAAATTTTTTTACCCTTTCACTGGGGGTAAACTATTCTTGACCGACAAAATATAACCAGTTATGCTTAGTTAAAATTCTTTAATTTTGAGACTTTAAAAATTATTGGTTTATTGAAATAAAACAGCAAATAATAGATCTGCTTACATATCATCAACGAATAAATAAATTCGATTTTTTAAAGAGCGTTGGACGGGAAAGGGTTAAAACATTCTTCCTCCGCTATTCATGTTGTTCAGTGCCAAAAAAAGTCAAGCCTCGTTTATAAAAATACATTTATTTTATACAGTACGATTATATAAACTATTTCCTAATAATGTTAAATATCGAAATAACATAAACCTGATAAATAAAATATAAATCATTATACGTCAATACTATAGTATTTAGTCAATTAACCCTTTCCCGCGCGGTAGACTGTTTTTGATCTAGAAAATATAGCCAACAGTTTTCAATTAAAATAATTTAATTCCGAGGCTTTAAGAAGTATTGGTATATTATAAATTAACAGCAAATAGTCAATTTTATTAGTAATCATAAACGAATCAATAAATTCATTTTTTTCAAAGTGTGTTGGACGGGAAAGGATTAAATATTCAAAGAGTATACAGATATAATCACCAAAATCATAACCTAGAATTCTAAGTTTTTATGTAAACCTACTTCACTAAAAGTGAAATTACTTGTAATTGCCTCTTAATTGAGCTACTTTTCAACTGCTTCATTTCTGATTCATAGCAAAAAATTCTAGAACTTATCTGAACTACCAAGTGAACCGTGAATGTATTAAATGAACTTGAAAATTTCTAATAAAAAATATTTTTCAGTTACTAAATATGTGTAACAATGCTAAAAATATATTTGAGAGATTATTTCGAGGAGCGAAATTTTTACTATTAAGTTTTTCCTAATTAATTGCATTACATTTATTTTTTTATACTTTAGAAAATATCATCGAATAGCTACTTGATACAGCCAATAGCTTTATCTAGTAAAATAAGCAAATAATATTCCCAAGAACACAAGTTCTGCTTCCCATAATAGTATCCCATTTATAGTTAATAAAGAAATTTACTTTAATCCAATATTTATTTATTTTAATACAAGAAAGGCTTTAACTCCGAAAATAATAAACTTTAATCTTTGTTTTGGTATAAAATATGATATTTTTTATATATAAATTCAATATTTGCTTTTACAAGATTCTAAAAAAAAATTCAATTAAAATATAAATTTCACAAATAATAAGTTGAAACTTGGTAAAAATTTCATTTTAAAAATGAGAAATGATTTAAGGTGGCTTATATTCATCATAATGTAACTTACGAAACAATGAAGATAAAATAGTCAAAGGGGTTAGGTGGATACGCCCTAAAAATAAAAGTAAATTATGTTCTATAATTTCACGATGGAAAAAATTGCAATTTCTTTCTTTTTTCAATCAAAAAAGAATTTATACTTTTTACTTATATTTACCCCTGCATTTAATTCAATCAAAAAAATATATATTTAGTGTTACTCATATGGGAAATTCTGAAAAAAGAAAGCACTTTTTTTAACCTAAAATCATTGGACCAACTATTTATAGTATATAATAATTATTGGCTGAATTGGAAAGTCATTTCGACATTTCTGTTTATTTATCTCATTTTGAAATTTTTATGCGCTAAATATACATAAATATATGTGTGGTTTTTCTATTGGGTAATATTTGGGTATAAAATTTTATAAACTGTAACTCTTACTGCATAAAATTTCTCTTTGTAAATAATCCCTCATATGGGAGATTATTTCGAGGAGTGGAACTTTTCAAATCAAAAATTTCTTGCTTACAAACGTCAATTTTAGCTTTAACTCTTTCCCGTTCAACACTCTATAAAAAAATTGATTTATTGATTCGTTTATGATTTATAAGTATATTTATTATTTGCTGCTATTCTACAACTAACCAATTATTCTAAAGGCCTCGGAATTATGTTACATTTAATGAATCTAATTTGCTAAATTTGGTAGATCAAAAAAGGTCTACTGCCCGTGAAAGGGTTAAATCTTTTTAGAAAATAGCATATAATGATTTAGTCGATACAGCCAATAACTTATCCTAATTCATATTAGCAAATAGAATATTCCAAAAAAAATAGTTCCGCTTTCCCTAAGAATGCCCCATATATAAATCATTTTCATTCTCTAATATTTTTAAAAGTGTAATACAAAATTTTTATTCGATAAAAACAAAAGAATTGATTCGGAAAAATATAATCATTATATGGGAGATTCTTTATGAAGGAGCCATTTAATATTAATATGTGTTACAGTGCATAAAAAATTAATGACCAATGAGCAAAGTCAATTACTTTTGGTAAAATAAATTCCGAATTTTCCCTCTCAGGGGCGGTAGGTCATTTTTGTCCTTTTTAAGATTTTGTTATAGCGCAAGGTAGTTCAAAAAAAAAGCCTACTAAAATTAATTTTTATTATTTATTTTGAAACTTTCTTCGCTTAAATTTTATTTCTTTTAAAAGCAAATCAAATAGTTATTTAATTAGCCAATAGAATTCTAACGATAAAAATATAAAAAATCTTTCCAAGCTATTATAGAATTTAAATATCATATATAGCTAATTGCAGCTAATTACAGCAAAGGAAAAAAAAATGATCAGAAATTTTCTTGGGTATAATGCTGAGACTATAAAAATCAAATCTTACTGCAAAATATAAGCACTAATTGATTAAAAAATATTTTGTTTTTAAAGACATGTATAGCTGTAAAATCTTATAAGAAAATTTGTTGATATTAAAATTAGTTTTTTACTTGAGTGTATTTATCATAGAATAAATGAAAATGATAATTATAGCTATATATATAAAGATTGATATAAATATCATAAAATTTTTTTTAAAAGAATGCCATGATAAAATAAAAATATGTATTTATATAAATTTGAAAAAAAATTCCTTCAAGATGATAATATTAAATACAATATATAATCTAAGTTAGGTTTGATAAAATTAATTGCAATAATGATTCAAGTTGGCACTAATTAAATCAAACCAAATGAAAAACTTTATACAGCACTTTTAATTTATAAATTAAATTTTATATCCGTTTTCAATCCGATAATTTAAGTGGAGAAGCAGATTTTTTTTCGTTAACGCTTAATATTGGATCTTTATTAAACCAGCATTCTGAATAATATTTTAATTATTTATTTTGACCATACATGTAAGATTCTTTGAAGGTTCAGACTTTTTTCTATTAAAATATTCCTTCGATTTAAATCCCTCTACAACTAAAATTTATTTATGATATACTTTAACTGGATTAAATACCTTTTTCATTAAATCAGGTGAATGATTATTAAAATTAATGATTTCATGAGTAAAAAATTACCTCTCGTTCTAATAACCTCTCTTTATATATAAATATTATTATCAATTTAATTAATACTCTATACTAATGTTAACTCATCAAATAAAATTTTTTATTAATTTTTTTTAGGTATTAGATTTTTATTTAATTCCTTTCGTCTAGTTGTTTATTTTATTTTTTATTATAAATTTTCGTTTATACTATTCATTTTTAGCTAAATAGCTATAAAACCGATTTAAATCAATGTAAATTTAATTTTTAAAAACGGGTTAAACTATTTTCATATTTCAATATGAATAATTTTTTTAGAATTTTAATTTTTTGTAATAAGATATAGCTGGAATAAATACTGATAGTACGTATATACTTGATTTAATATTTAATCAATAGGCCTATTTGTCATGCTAAGAGATGTTTAACAGCCACTATAAATCCTTGATGTAGACCGAAACTTTAACAATTTATGTTTAGCTTTTTTTTATTAAATTGATAGATTGGCGAATTCTGGAGAGATAAATCCATCATTTTTTTGTTTTTTTTTGTCTATGATCTTGATAAAAATTAAAAAATTTTATTCATATAAAAGAATCTCTAAAATAATGTATATTATGTGGGGGGGGGATAAAGAAAAGTATGCTAAAAACCTTCAATAAGGCTCTTTTAAAGATAAGGGTTTTGATTTAGGCAAAATTGTAGTGTTTTATATTATTACACAACTGATCAAAAAGAAAATAAATAGTGATCCTAAAAATAGAATTGCCATAACGAATAAAAAATCTGAACGATTTCAGAATAAAAAGATAACAGCTAGCATTTTTCTTATTTATCATTTTATAACTATAGTTTAAATATTCAAAAAAATATATAAGGGTAAGCTCTCCAAAAGAGCATCAACATTCTTTTTTCAAAAAACCTTTTCTTCATCCTAATTTAAAATATTAATATCATTTCTTTCAAAAATAAAATTAATATTTAAATAAGTTATAATATTACAGGGGGCATAAGAAAAAATTTTTTTCAAGAAATTGTATCGTTTATTTGAATTATTATATTTATTATATATTATTATTGTTAAAATACCTAATTAAATCCTAGTAAAAGTTTTGGTTAAACTTTTTTCTTTTCTCCTAAGAGTGAAATACCTTGCCGTGGTTTAGGGGCTTAAGTAGTGTACTTAGAAAAGTACACTATACTAAAATTTCACACAGCGTTGCACTATCCTTGGTCGGGGATAGTGAAGGCAACGCGCAGCGATTCGGAGGACAGCGATTCCAGAGGAGGACCATCTAGAAA
>LSSN01001964.1:0-16957 GCA_001970855.1 Smittium culicis
AGGTGCCTTAAATAAAAAATTACTAAAATACCTTCTCCTCCTCCCTCTCCCCCTCCATACTCTCTCATCATGGACGAGAGAAAACCAAGGATGCCTGTGCCCAGCTACCACATGCGCCCCATTAGTCCTACCCCTGACTATGAAGACCAACCTGACTTGGATTCGTCTAACAATCATCCCCATGCCCAAATGCCCGAACCTAACTTCGAGCCTCACAACGACTCGCCCCCACAACCCACAAGTAGCATCCAAAATGCCCTCTACCCGATGCCCGTCCCTGAAACACCTCAGCAATCCGAAAATCATAATCAACAACCCCAAAATCCTGATAAACTCTTCTCCATTTCCAACCATGCTCACTCTAATGCCTCAATCCTAGCCACATTATTATACTATTTTACCCTATTCTTCGTCTATTTAGCTATATTTGTTCTCGTCATGCTAGTAAGACAGCATAATTTAGATTACACTCCCCCAAACAACGAATATCTTTTCTTCCCTGATACCTCCATTATCTCCGACGTCGCTCCCCCTAGAATAAACGTAACCCATTTCCGCGCTGATGTAGCTTTTCGCCATTTAAGATTCCTGTCTCGAGTGCCACACCCTTGGAACTCTAAAGAAAACCAACTCAACCTCGACTACATCTCCACCGTCTTGACCCAAATCCAACAACTTGCCACTGAAAATGGCGTCAAAATGGAAGTCATATCCCAAGACCCTACCGCTTTCACATTCATCCCAAAAGAAGGCCGCTGGGTCCCCAGCGTCGGTGATAACCCTAATTCTAAATCTTCCTATTTCATCGAAGGAAGAAACGTTCTCGCAAGAATTATTGGTACCTCTGAAGACGAAAATAATGCTATCCTCTTAAGCAGCCACATTGATTCCGTCCAAGTAAGCCCTGGTGCCACTGACGATGGCGTCAACGGCGCTGTTATGCTCGAAATCGCTAGACACATCGTCTTCAACCGCTTGAAATCCACTGTTGTTTTTAATTTTAACAACGGTGAAGAAGTTGGCTTGTTTGGTGCCCTCGCTTTCATGCACCACCCCTGGTCAAAAACTGTTAAAGCATTCATCAACATCGAGGGTGCAGGCGCCGGTGGCCCTGCTATGGTCTTCAGAGCATCTAACTACAACTTAATAAACCTCTATGGTAAAAAACAATCTGATTATGTAAATAAATGGCACCCTCACTGCAACGTTTTCGCCAATGACGCTTTCAAACTTGGCCTAATTAACTCAGACACTGACTACACAGTTTACGCCGCATATGGAATCCCCGGCCTCGATATCGCTTTTTATAACAGACGCTCTGTTTACCACACCAATCGTGACTCCATCTCTGAAATCCCTATCGGAAGTGTTGACCAAGTAGGTAACACCGTCCTAAATGCTTTAAGATCTATGTCTGAAGATAGAGAATTCATGAAGTCTCCCCTCGGAAAAACTGACAGCTCCTCTGTTTATTACGACGTATTAGGCGGTTTCGTCGTCACCCATACTTTCAGCGTTTTGTACATCCTATACGCAATTATCATCGTAATTATCCCTGGATTTGCTTTTATCTTCAAACTTATCATTGGTAAAAAAAACTCCCGTGAATACAATACCACCTTTGTAGATAACGCTTTAACCGAAAGTATCTTCATCCCTTACTTTGCCCTCATTAAAGGTTTCTTATTCACCTCTTTGGCTGCCATCGTATCGCTTGTTTTCAGCTTCATTTTGGGCCTTATACTGACCAAAGCAAACTACTTTATTGTTTATGGCAACATCTACATCGTTGCCATTACCCACTTGATTCTTAACTTATTCGCTGTATCTTTGGTGTTATTGCTCTACATGTTCCTTGACGGTAGATCAAAAGGCAACAAATCCTGCCAGTCTCGCTTTATTATGTCCCGCTGCCTAACTTATTCCCAAATGTTCCTTTGGTGGTTTGCCGCCGTTATTGGTTTAGTCTTAGCTTCTATTAAAGGTGCTGGCATGCTTTACTACACCATCTACTACTCCATATTCTGCCTCCTTTCTGCACTTTGGACAAACCTGGTTGATCCTATCTTTTTGAAAAGATCTTTCTTTGCATATATCTCTTATCTCGTCAGAATTGTGCTTTCAATAGTTATACCATCAATTCTCACTGTTGACCTTACTGTAACTCTAATTAACGGAATGGGCCAAACTGTCATTGACGGAACTGGCCCCACTTTAGTACACCTACTTTTTGGCCTGTTCACAACTACAATTGTTTTGCCCAGCATGCCATTCTTGGTCACTCCGGGAAAAAGACGACTAATGTACTCCTCTGCCACGTCTTTTGTTGTTTTCTTGGGATTGCTAATCGCTTGCTGTACAATTAAACCATTCACAAAAGACGCGCCTAGCCACGTTTATTTATCTGGTGACATTAATTTGCAAACAAAAAGTGAAAACTTTACTATACTTGCAAATAGCAAACTCGACCCTATATTTAAAAACTTGAAAGAATTTAAATATAATGTCACTTCTTCTTACCAAACTAACAACGCCATGCCCGAAAAATACCTCAGCACTTGGATCGGGGATAATGGATTTAGCCAGAATTTCGTCTATAAAAACACATCCCTCCCTTCATATACTATTAATAAATCTGTCCCCGATTCTTTTACTGGACCAACATCCGATAAATCTAATGGCGTCGTAATTGGAATTACTGCTCAAAAATCCTATATCTGTGAACTTTACTTTTCCAACAACCCAGTTTACGCTTATGTAGTTCCCGAATTTTTAGATAACGATTACGGAATTGGAAAAATGAACCTTAGTAATGTTCTTCAGTCAAATTCCACCGAATCCATCTTCCCTATCAATAACTCCAAATTTACAAGCTATAGAATAGAGAATGCTATAAAAGGGTGCTGCCAATCTCTGTTCATCTTTTCGAAATTCAGTGATACCAAATTCCAAGTTTACGCCGAACATGACGGAAATGGATTCGGCGATGTTCTTTTACAGTGCCATTATGGTGATTTTATGGACTATTTCCCACAAGTTACCTCTTTATATAGCTATGATCCATCGACTTACTCATCAAATCCAAGCCCATACACGAATCTTTATCCAATCACTAACTTGGATACTGACTACGTTCTCGGTTCTTTCCACTCCTCTACCGGCCTTTTAACTGCTACAACTAAGCTTGATATTTAAATTTAAATTTAAATGTAAAAAGGTCTCAAGCCTCTTTTTTTTTTCTATATATGTTAATACTCAAATGTCCCTTCTCGACTATTTTTTTTTTTACGTTTCTATACCTCATTTCTTTTAATAAACTGTAATTTCAATTTCATTTCAAGAATTTATAAAACTACACTAAATTTTTAAAAAAAAAAGTCTAGTAATCTAGTGACAACTATTTAATATTCAAGTTCATTCTGATTAACTGTAATAATTTTCAATAAAAATAAAAAAAACTTGCAAAAAATAATAAAATAGTAAAATTGATAATTAATCTTTAAAAATATTTTGAAGTGATGCAAAGTAAAAGTAAACATAATAGACCAATAGGTGCGTACATAAAAGAGATTTGTTTACTTTAATGTAGTTATGTAGGGAAAAAGTTGATTGAAAATATTCAAGCCATTTAACAACATGTAAAAGTATTTATGAATATAAAAAAAAAAATGTGCGAGAGAGCTGGCCATAGGATACATTTTAGATATAGAGGATAATTGAGAGTATATACAAGTCTTGAAAAAATATAAAATTTTCGAAAATCAATGGGAGAGGTAGTTTATGCGAGCGATTTTCCGCAGGATATAGTGCTGCTGGAACTGCCAGAGGAAGTGGAGAGCAACATGATGCGATCAAACAGTCCGATAAAGTAAACTGCGCAAAAATACTATATATATATATATATAAATACATGCTCACTTTTGCAAGAAATAATATATTAGACTGAATAAAATTCTTAATAAAACGCTGGTTTAGATTAGAGATCCGGGGCGAGCCTGGGGATACGGCGATACTGTGCTATGAGGCGAGTGCGGATCGGTATTTGGTGAAGCAGGTGCATACTTCGAACAATATCCATGTAGTGTATTCTAGCGACATGATACGCGGCGGTGGCGAAGAGTTCAATGCGAAACTAAAAAGCGGTATTGGCGCAAGCGAATTGGTGCGCATGGAGACGAAATGTGTGAGTTCGTTCGTGTACGAGCTAGTTGAGTGCACGGACAGTTATGAGTATATGGTGAGGCAGGTGTTCAGCAAGCTCGATATGGTTGGGCAATACGAGGGGGTCGAGTTTGAGAGCGCGGAGAATTATAGCGGCAAGAGGTACGTGAGGACAAAAGATCTGAGCCATTATGTGCCGGCAAACGATAGCGGGATCAAGGAGACGTGCATGGACCTGGGGATAATCTACTTTCCAGCAACCGATATGTACCGGTACGTCAGCAACCAGTATATAGTCGATCTGGTGCTGTTTACGTGCGCGACGGTGATTGAGCATGACTGGGACTTTTCGGCAGTGCCGGTAGACGGGCTGAAGGAGACGTACTTGAAGGAGTTCGCGGCAACAGATATTTCAGTAAAGCTCAAACTGCCGCTCGAAGCAGTTAATGGGCAGCTCGAAGCAGTCGTCGAGTTTTTCATAACAACATTCTGCGAGCTTAATTGCGAGCCTGCGGGAACGTTCAGGATTAATGGGCTTAAAGTGATTAGATTTTTTGCTAAAACGATTCTTGAATCCAACCCTGTAAGTTTAATTTTTTTTTTTTTGTCTTTCTGGCTTTATTTGCGTAATAACCGATCTTTACATTTATATAAAAGCATACTAACAGTTTTTTCATTGAATTTTTTTTTTTTTATTTGGGGACTTGTGATGTGCGTTTTTTTTTGTTCTGATATGTTTAGAATAAGGTGTTCCAATTCTACGATTTCATTTCAAAATGGAAAAACTCGCTGCCATCCATGTTCATTGATCTGGTCCCAAAAAACAGCTTGTGGTACCCAGCAAAAACCAGCAACTCGATTCTAAGGGGCCTTTCGACGATAACGTTCAACCAGCCATATGTGACGGGTTCGAGTTCAGGCGCGATCAGCCACCCGCAAATCCAGCACAGCAACAAGTACGCGCACTTGATGTCGTCGTTGCCCGAAGGCACTTCGACACCCGCAAACGCGTCAGCACACATCACCAGCCGGCTAGTGCACATGTTTTCGATCAAGAGCAGGTACTCGTACAGCGAGCTTGTCGAGCACCTAGAAGATCTCGCTGGCTCGCCCAAAATTTTCGCGCAATGCCTCAGCCAGACCAGCCACGGTCCTGAAATTTTGGATTTCGAGTACGCCGTGCCGAAATCAACAACCAAAAAAATCGATACCTGGATAATCAAGTTCTGCAAGAAAACCAAACTGCCCGACAATTCTGTCGTATACACACTAAACTCGAACATCAAGCAGTAGCCCCTGCCACCCCTTTAGCCTGAACAAGCTTTAAATATACATATATATACTTTTTTGTTACTTTCATATATTGGTAGATCTAATAACACATACGCACAAATACAGCTTTTTTTAGCCCAAGCTGTAAGCTTTATTTTTATTTTTTTGGCCAGTAATAGATGTCCACTATTGTTGGTCTGAGCCCGCCGGTGCTTTGATTAGAATTCATACCGGGACAAAATGCAAACATATCAGCTGCAGTAACTATAAAAAAAAATTATTAGAGCCAAAAGCTCCCTGACTTTTAATATTCAAATAATTCGCCGAATATTGAACGTAAAAATACCATATTTTGCCAAGTTAGTACCAAAATTAAATCAAAGTTAAATCAAACTAAAATTAAAATTAAATAAAGCTAAATTTGCCGAAATTGTTTCTGATGTTCTGGCTGGTATGAAATAGCTTATACTATTGGTCAAATCGGGTTTAAAGTCTTGATTATATTAGATAATGAGCCAATTACTCGTCTCCACATGCTTTTTGGGATAGTTTTTTAGAGTGATTTAGTTACTAATAATAGTATCATCATATTGATTAGCCAATAACATTCGCACACAACCTAACTCTGCCGAATCACTGGCAAAACATCTCTTTTCAAACTCTTACTGATCATTGGCTATTTCGGAGCTGCTATTCCTTATGAGCGAATAGGTATATTATTTAGACGAGTTCTGCGAATAGCTATGATATTTTTTTGCTGGTTGGAAGATTAGCAGCTGAGGAGGAATTCGCGATTTGTATCTATTGGCTACTCTTGGGCTGGGAGTGAGAACGGACATATTACTGGCTGAGAGGGACTGATAAGTGTGCTTTTAAATTGAAAAGCTGAACTAAAAATAGTGGCATTTCTTCCCTGATACATTTCTTCCCTTTAGTTTCAATTATATATTCCTTCTTCTTCTGTCAAGTCTGCTTCTGAAAAGTATTTATAAATCGTTCTTGCTTTGCGCCTTATAGTTATCTTGGCTACTACTTTTGTTGATAGAATAGCAGCTTTTTTACACTCAACCAAACTTTCTTTTCTGAAACCCCAGCACTTCCCAATAACTGAAAATGACCGACGCCGTTGCCACTGAACCAATGCCTGTAAAAAGAGTCAGAGTTATCAAGCCTGACGCCAACAAGCACAAAGAAAACATTGCAAAGATTGATGCTCAAATCGAAGCTCTCCGCAAAAAACAAGTACTTTTCCATCATTATTATTCTCATTATATGCTGCTTAATGCTCGTTTTATTTTTTGAAATACCTTTACCGCTTATTAATTAACTCTATAAACACTCAAAAATGATTTTTACTCATATCTTATTTCCTTTATATTATAATTCCTAGGATGAAATAAACTCAAAGATTAACTCTAGCAAAAATAACGAAAATGGAACTTCAAGCAGATCTGCTATGATTGAACGCCTTAAAGAAATTAGAAACGAACAAGCCGAAATTAAAAAAACCAGAAAACCTATATTCGATAGACAAGAAGAATGCAAGTCCGCTATATCTAAACTATCTGCCGAAATTAAAGCTGCTCAATCTAAACAACAATTCAACAAAATCTCCGATATTAACAACCAAATAAAGTATTATTTCCTCTTTAATTTATGAAATTCTTTTGTGTCTTAAACTTATCTCTTTATAATGTATTTTTTTATAGAAAATACGAAACCCAGATTGAAAGCGGATCTTTGAGACTTATTGATGAAAAAAAATTGCTAAATGAAATATCCACTCTTAGACGCAGTATCAAGGCTGTTGAAGCTATTGAAGCTCAACAGAAACAAATTGATTCTTACAAAACTGAACTTGACTCAATTTCTCAACAACTATCAGGAACTAACTCTGCAGCTCTATCAAACGAATACAACGAACTACAAGCCAAACTCGATACTTTGAAAGCCAAACACTCCGATGAACGCGCCGCTATTGACTTGCTCTACAACGAACGCAACTCCTTCAAAGAAAAGATTGATGCTTTATATGACCAAAAAAGAGCTGCTATTACCCAATTCAGGACTAAAACTAACGAATTTTATGAATTCCAACAAGAAGACCGTAAACTAAAAGCCGAAGCTGAAAAAGCAAACAGAGTCAAAGAAGCCCGCGATAAAATGCTTGCCATTGCCCAAGAACAACGTGAATTGGCCGAACTCCCTGCATTCCAAGACGAAATCAACAACTGCAATACCTTGATCGCTTACCTACAATCCACATTCTCAGTCAAAGGTCCTGAAACTACCCTATCTAACGGCGACGCTGCTGATAAAACTACTTCAGCCACCCCTGCTCTTGGCGAAACTAAAATCAGAGCCCCTGATACTAGCTCCAACATTCCTCAAGGACTCAAACCAATTGCCAGAAAAGACGAAGAATATTTTACTGCTCAGCCCAAAAAGAAGAACCAAAAGAAGAAAGCTGCAACACCCAATGCCCCTTCTGCCGCTACCAAAACTGGCGTTAAATTGCCTTTAACTATGCTTGAAAGATTCAGCGAACTTGGTCTCATCCCACCTGCTCGCATCAACCAAGTCCCTGACTCCATCAAGATAATCAATGAGCTCAAAGACGAATTCTTAAAGAACCAAGACAAAGCCACTGCTGAAAACCGCGAAAGAGCTGAAGCCAAAATCACTAGGCTCATGAGTGAATTCTCTGAATCCCAAATCCAATAACCACTATCTGCCTTTCTCCCTAAATACTTTACTTATATTACTCATAGCCACTTCAACCACTATACTATATAATAAAAATATATACCCATCACCTCCTAAATCATCTTTACGACTAATAAAACATATCTCGAAAATATCCTTACTTTTCTATATAAATAATATCTTCATTTAATAATTTGAGTCTTTTTCTTCTTAATTTTCTACATTTTTCGCAAAGCTTTTATATATCTACTAAATTTAATTTGTCTAGACATATTATTTCTGGGCCCTATATTATAAAATTATCAATCAATTACTACATCAGCCTCATTTTTATAATTTATTTTTTCATACAAATACCCTATTTTCCTCTCCCTTTATTAATTCTATATTAAATTTCATCTCAAACAAAATTTTTCATTCTACTATTTATTGTAATTAAAATATAAAAATATTTAAACCTATTTTTTTTGTAACTGATATTGTTCCTATATTTCACCCGCTCTTTTTTGTTTATCCCTTATACGTGTATACTCTTTAAATTAATAAATAAAACGAAAATGAACAGAGTTCTATTAATATCTAGCCATCAGGATTATGCAACTTATCTCTACAACAGTAAGTATTAGCCCACTTTCTTACAATACCAATTCTACTTTCATAAATACCTTTCTTAACGTTAAAAAATATCAACTTTTACTTGACTTTTATTTCTCTGGAAATACCCTTAATGTTATTCATACTATGATTCTGCTTTATGCCGCTTTACTTATTAAAATAAAATAGGCCTCTTGAAAATTTCAAAAGAATCTTTCAAGGCCATAAATTTAGTCGATACCCATAAATCTCAAAATGAATATTCAAACGAAACTTCCAATACCTCACAAGAACTTGTCTCTCCATTAAATCTGGCCAATATTGATCTTGACTCCCTAAAACCTAATCCTACGAGTAAAAATGCAAGTAACGATATTCATTTCCAAGAAAAAATACATTTAAAGACAAAGTACTACACAGCCGAGCTCGAATTTAAGCAGGCTTCTTCCGGAACGGCTTGCCTAGAACTATCCTCCATGATGGATGATTATAACGCCATTATATTCATCGCCGATAATAATATCGTAAGCAATATTTTTGTTAGGTCTATATAATATATAATCGTCATACCATGCACTTGCACTTGCACTTGAAACTTCACAAACACACCCTCCCCCTCTCTACTCTTTTATATTTCGACAAGAAGCTACATAATTCGTATTTCAATTTCTTTGTCTACGGCCATTAATATTGAAAACACCAACATTTAATGTACAAAATAGTCTAGCCATGAATCATTCAAAAAGATAGCCGAAAAGAGCGATGGCTGTGATCTGGTGCTCATTTGCGTGCAATCTGGTTGTATACTACATGAAAGCGACCATACTTCGCAAGCGACACTTCTTGAAGTGCCCTTTGAGCAAACCTGTATGGATTTCTGCTGGCAATACATAGATTCCGCTTCGCTTTTAGAAGATTCTGAGTACGCTTCTATGAGTAACACTACTAAGAATGTGCCCGATTTATCGGCTGCTGCTGTTCAAGAGATTTACGAATCCCTCGTCAATAACGTATGGCCTTATAGCAACCTTAATGTTGTGCCTGAAAAGAAAATTGACCATATTGAGCTCGTAAAAGATGAACATGATGACCTTGATACTACCCAGAAACAGACAAATAAGGTCTGCGATGACAAAGAAGACCAGTGGAGCGAGTTTAAAGGTATTTTTTTTTATTTTTACTAATCGTTTACTTATCCCTCAATTTCCTCCTAAACCACGTCACAGTAATTTATAACATATACAATAAAGCAAAGAGTAGTGTAGCTATTTTTTTCTTGCCTCCTTTATTGCTAATATAAATCATACGCTTCAAGGCTTTTTCTACCATCATGCACTCCAGAATAAAATTATTAAAGTAAAAAATAATAACTTTAGGTTTCGATTCGAGCTTAAATGACGACGACTTTGACTCTAGTCCCGTTGATGACCTTGAAAATTTGGATTTTGATGAAAAAGAATTAGGCCTCCTGCTATCAGAACTAAAATCAATGAAAGGTATCTGACCCTTACTCATCCTCCCCTTATCCTAAAAAAAAAAATTATTCTTGACATTTTACCAACTATAACCTTCTTTTGTATCGTACAATGCACTACCTTAACCCTCCAAGTCCTGAATTTTTCAATTTCCAAATGATAAAGTATGCATTTTAATTATCAAATGCATATTTTATGCACTCCAGGACTTGGAGGGTTAATAATCTCGCAAAATCACCTAACTATACACTTTTTATTCTCATTTCGATATCGTCATCCCTCCTCCCATATCGATTTATAGATAAAATCAGCTCTCTGCCTAAAGAAGAGCGACTTGACCTTGCTGAAAAGTTTTCAAACGAACTATCCTCAAAATTCTTTTAAGCACAACATCCCATACTCCATACCCATTTTTAAATAATTAAAATTAAATAGTTGCATCATACATTCTATCCTTGCCATAAGTCAATTTCCTCCCATCTTTTTTTTTTTCTTATATATGTTTAAATTGAAATAATTACACCCAAATACAACTTTTATATTTCTAGAAGTAATCAAGATAATAATTTTTGTCAAAAATATTTACTATAAAATTACTACAGACGTAAAATCGACCTAGCTGGGGGTCGAACCCAGGACCTTCCGCTCCGGAGGCGGACACTCTTTCCACTGAGCTACGAGGCCAATGAAATTTTAGGAAATATAAACTATTATTAAATATAGCTTTTTTATTGCAGTTCTTGGTTAATATTATTAAATAGACATAATCTTTTTAATAAGTGAAAAAGCTCGTATTTCTGTCTGTTTTTTTAATAAAATTGATTATCCCAAAAAAATATCAAAAAAGCTCATAGTATAAGCAAATTAAGTTTTATTTCTCTCAGCAACATTATCTCTTCAAATATTCTTGAGTCATTACAAAAGCAATTACTTCATTTAACCCTTTCCGGTGCCAACAGCCTTTAACTTTATTAAAAATCATAATTGGAAAAGTCAAATAAAAATTTAAAATTATTTGATGCATCATATTAATTATCCAATAAAGCTTTATTATTCTATATTAATTTATAATACTCTTATTTGGTTTGATAATTTTTGTAGCTCAAAAAAAGCCAACTTTCCCTGAATGAATTAATAAATATATTATTCACCATAAGCACCTGTTAATTACTTATAAATCTCCTATTATTGGCTAGTTTAATACTTTTTATTTTTTATATAGTTATTTTCTGCCCGTATTTTATTGAAATGTTTATTTATTGATGATAACCATGTCAAAAAAAATAGATATCGCATAATCACTATCTTCAAGACCATAAAAAATTTTTATACTATTCTTTAATTTAAGAAAAAAACTTGAAATTATGAAATATTATTACTGCATTATAATATTAAATATAAATTACATTTTTAAAAAATTATCCACTATTCATTAATTTCATACTGTGGCTGTAAAAAAAATTGATACTTATCATATTTCGCTAAAAATTTGATTTTTGTTATTAATATTTAGATCTTATATCCAATATGGTCAAATTATTTAGTAATAGTGAATTAATAAAAAAACTCACTCCATGAAAATATTATATAAAATTTATTAAAATTTTATAATAATCGAAATAAATATATTATTTATATATTTTTTATTAAATACCCTTTTAAAAAACATCTAACAGTCATTCAAAAAACAATATAAATTTTTATTATTATTAATTAATACAGCTTTTTTGATTCAAAAATATAATTTTATAAATAATTATCTATCAAATCTCTCGAAAATAATTAAATATTTAATTTTAAGAAAAATTAAAAATAAATCAGCAAACTAGAATAAATATAACTGATTAATTTTGATTGAGGAAATGACTATTGCACTACTTAAAAACAATAATTTCTTTTTAAATGAAAAAAATATTCTGTGGTTTATAATTTGGTTAAATTTTATTAAAAAAAATAAATAGATATTTTAAAAATATTTTTTATAATGAAGAGAGAGTGGTGATTAATTGAATTTCAAAAAGAAACATAAAATCGTTAATTATAATTTTTTTTATCACCTAAATATCGTATTATTATGAATTAATATTCTTATTTCACGTATAATATTTGAAAAGATATTTATTAATAATTTATACAGCTAAAAAAATTTTTAAAGTCGTATATATAGTGTATATAATGATTATTTTTTCTACTGTGAATACTAATTCATTTTATCTAATATTATTTTTAAATATTTAAGCCATTATTTCTTTGAATTTGAGCATACCAGGTCTAAATTGAAGTATAAAAAAATTTTGGCAGGCCTATTAATAGATTCAATAATAATTTATGGATTATATTTGGCTTAAATTAGAAAAAATGTGAATAAAAATATTTTTATCTTGGTTAATACTTTTTTTCTTTGAATAAAATTTTTTATAATAGTATTATTTTATCTTTTAAGGGATTAAAGAGGTTTTGTGCATGTTTTTTATTTATATTTAGAAAGCTACTAGATTGAGAAAAAAAATCGAATCAGTTAGCTTATAAAATTAATAAAGAGCTTGAAGAATAAAGATAATTTCAAAAATTATCCTGAATATCATTTTTTATGCCTTCAATAATATGTTTTTTTTTTATTGAGAATAGCACTACAAAAGACAAGTCATATAATCAATTTTCAAAAGTTAGCTCATAAAGGTTAAAGCTTATGTTTTTATCAAAAATGATAATTATTATTATACAGAAATAAAAAAACATTTATCCTAGGACGATCTTTTAGAAGGATATTGTGTTTCAGCGAAAATTTACAATTTTTTTTTTATCAAACTTATTTAAAAAAAGATAGCCTATAATTCTAGTTATTATGTGAGGTATATTCGTTTTTTAGGAGAATATTTTTTATAATTTTTGAATAAAATATAATCGCAAAAGAATATTCGGATAATAATATTAATAATTTTTTGCATTAAAAATTGTGAAAGGCACATTTTTTTTTAAATTAAAAATAGCAATTATGCTTTTCTCTATGTTAATTCATAGTTTTTTTTTAAAATAGTCGTATATACACTTAAATTTGGTTAATAATTTAATCAATTTATAGAGGTCGCATTATTATTGCTTTTTAAATAAAATAAAATTTTATACACTAACTTATCTATCAAAGCTCTTGGTTTATCTAATACAAAATGTATATAATATTTTTTTTTTATCTACTCCAGACAATATGGGTTTGAATATTTGTAATTTCTGTAATCATTTATATTTATATCACATATTTAATATTCTCAATAAATTCGCATCCTATATCTAAATATGGTCATAAATCAATAATAAAAAACGAAATAATAGCTCTAAAACTTCAAAGATACGAATAGCATAATACATAAATATTTATAAGATAATTTTATACTTTATGAATAATGGGCTGGTAGACCTAAATAATTTCAATTATTTCATGTATTTAAATCAATTATTTTTTAGTTATTAATTATTATTATTACTTAAAAAAATTTCTCAACATAAAAAACAATTTAACCTGAAAATTAAAATAGAAAGGGAGATGTTTGATTCAAATTTATAATTATAGAATTTTTTTACAATTACAAATAAAATCATAATAAAAAAAAAGTACAAAAATACTATTTATTAAAACTTTGAAGGTATTTTTGAATATTTGTATTGCCTAATAATATATTTTCTTGATGCAAAAATAATGTGTGTATTATATAGCTTATAAATATTTTATTATATATGGGAGAATATTTGGAGGGGCGGAACTTTAGCCATCAAGTTTTTCCTACTTTGCAGCATTACTTATATGTAAATCAAATTTAGAATTTATCATCGAATGGTTTAACTGATACAACCAATAGTTAACCCTAATTCATATTAGCAAATAGAATTTCTAAGTAAAAAAGTTCCGCTTCTCCGAAGAATATCCCATATAACAGTCTTTAATTTTCAAAATATAGTTTATTTGAATAAAATATCAGTGATTTACAGGAATAAAAATAATTTATGTGATAAATTTGGATTCTTAATAATGCTAAAACATATAGTTGTAGACCTATACAAAAATTTTCGAAAAAAATCGAGTTTTTTATTGCTATATTTTTCCCGAGACTGTGATAGATTTATTAAAGTGATAATTAATATAAAAATATTTGATTAAGCAGAAAAATATTATTTTGGCAGATTAAATTTACGCATGATAAAATATATGATATAGCCAAAGTTTCTATAATATAATTTTGTATATCGTAAATATAAATAGAAATTATTTTTATAAAATAATTTAAAAATCAAAATTTAAATAACTAAAAAAGAAATTAAATTAAGATTTACTTTAAATATATCTATAATAAATTATTATAATTAAAATAAAAGCAATATAAATATAAATATTTACATAATTTACTAAAAATCATAAATAATTTTATACTTTTACACCACACAAATAATACAATGTCCAACAAAATATGAATTTAGATATGTCAATAACTTTTCTAGTGTACAATATTCTGGAAAAAATATTATTAAATATAAAAATCTAGAAATCTAAATATTAAATATCATGTAAATAATAATATTTTTATATTATACTTCGATACATCTATCACAAATTATTGGGAAATGAAAATATATAACAAATTGCGAAATCTTAATTTTGATCAGCTAAATCGAATATGATCCAAAATTTGTTTATAATAATTTACTCGGCATCAAAACCCACTCCCCTAAAAAAATGAAATACGAAAACATAATTTTGAAAGCTGGTTTTATACTTTGATATATATTTGATAATAATATCTACTGAATTTCATTTTATGCTCGTTACTATTTTATTTTTCTTCAAGATAATATGAATAAAGATGAGATAAATAAAATTTTAAACTCATAAATTTAACAATATAATTAAATTTAGCATAAGAGTCTAATTTTTTGACTATTTTTTGGCGTAATAAATACATTTGCTTCATTAAAATTTACATATATTAGATATAAATTCATTAGGATAAATTTCGAGATACTTTGAAAGAAAATGTGAAATAATAATACCAGAAATAGTTATTATATAATCTTAAATTGATGGATATTTAAAAATTAATAGAAATTATGTAATTTAAATAATTTAATGATAAAATTCAAGTGAATCAACACAAAATTTCAATTAAAGGAACGAGCATTTAAATATAAATATAAATATAGATTCAAGATTATAATAGCATGGTAATTTTTATTAGCTCTAAAATATATTAGTAATAGCCAATTTAAAAAAGCAAATTATTGGAAATTTAAAAATTTCAAAGTGCAGAAACAGCGATGAAATGTATACTATTAAAAAGTAATAGATTTTTTTCATATAGAACTATGGCTTAAATAATTCTATTTGAGAATGTAGATTATAATCAGAATCGAAGTTTTGTGATCTTGAATTATTTTGAAAACACATAGATTTCCTGTTAAAAGTATTGATATAGGATGTATAGTTAAAAAAAAAACATAGATAGATAGCAAGAAATATTTTGAATCATAAAAGATTATTTTAATATAGAAGTTGATTTTAAAATTTTTATTTTGAGTTTGGCGAATTTTATCATGTAAATCACATTAAAATGAATTTATAAAAGTTCGTTTTTAATACTAGAATATCTCGATTCAAAATAATCAAGTTACATAAAAATAAAAATGTTCATATATTTAAATATTTAGTAAATTAAATAAACGCCATTATTAATTATTTTTTAAAATAATAATTAGTGTATGTGATAGGAGTAGAATAGGATTTATTAGGTTAAAATAATCGCTTTAAGAAATTTAATATCTTTAACAGCTACTTTTATTAAAAAAATATCATATTTTTAAGATTTAAATCCATATTTATTAAATAGGTCTGCTGAAAAAATTTCACATTTAGAACTTTTATTAGTTTTCGAATAATTTTTTCCTTTAAAAGTAAAATTTTAAGCTCGAACAAGATCTAATTGTGACAGAAATTAAAAATATTATAAAAAAATAAAGTATCTATATTTAGAAAGTATAAAATTTCTGTAATTTAAGCATATAAAAAAATTCAACGAACCCTAAATATACTCTATAAATTATTTATAAGATATTTATATTCGGCTAAAAAAAAAGATACTAAATTAATAGTCGAACTTTATTGCGTTATATACACTACTTGATAATAAATTTTTTTAACTTAATTTTGTAATTTACTGAGCTAAAAACAAAGTATTTAAAAAAATAAATTTAAAAATTAACGAACGAAAAAGAGCTTTTAAAGGGGTCTAATTGATCTATTTTATACTGTTACCCTATAAAAATATCAATTCAAAATAAGTGTTAATATTTATTAACACTGATTACATTCTTTATTTTTATTTACGAATTTTTTCAATAAATAAATAGCTGATAATGTAACTGTAAATTTATCATTAAAAATTTAATTCAAATTAGATTTATTTTAAAAGAGATAGTTCTCAATGATGGAGAACGATTTAATAGAAATGAATAAAAATTATATAGAAAAAAAAATATATCAAGAAATTTTTTTATTTTTAAGGGTAATATTAAAGTTGAATTGATGGTTTTATATTAAATTGAATTTTTCATTAATCATTTTTCGCCCAACGCTCCTTAAAAAAATGAAAATATTTATTTGTTTATGGTTTAAATGTAAATTTATTGTTTGATGTCATAAAACTAACCGATAAATGTGCGAGCCACAGAATTAAACCATTTTTGTTTCACGTAGACGAAAATAC
>LSSN01001965.1:0-21149 GCA_001970855.1 Smittium culicis
TAGCATTCCATAAACAACTATGGTTAATAATTAATAGTATTTTCTCCGCATTTTTAAATTTATGATTCTCAAACCCATATGATATTTGAGTACGAAGATTAAAATATTTGATTTTCAATCTCACTTTTTATTTTATTGATTTAGATTTAACCTAACCATACAGCTGGCTGTGTGTTCTAGAATTTTATAAATTATTCGAAAAAAAGTTATTTTACTATAGTACAAGATTATTTTTTAAATATACTTGTCATAAAAACCTAAAACCATTCATTTAAAAAATAACATCTTGTTATTGAAAATTTATCAATACTTCATATCCTAAGCACAGTGTAAAATCGATACATCTAATGAAATAAAAAAAAATTAGTGTAACTACACCTGTAATATCTACAATTAAACTGGATTTTATTTCAGTATTATTCTTTTAAAATATCTAACTAGGATTTGGTAATAAAAAAAATGCTAAAATTATTAAACCTATTTAGATAGAACTTTCATTGATATATTTAAAATTCGACTAGTTGTAACTTTGCATTATGTTTTCCTACTTGACGTAATTTTTTGATATTTGAACGATAACAAAATATATCTGTCGATTAATAAGCGTTTATACTTTCTAATATCTTTTAATGGTTTAAAATACTCTGAAATCGTGTATGGGTGAGAAAAAAACAAGTTTTTTTCTTAGATGAATTCGATTTATTATATTCCTTAGATAATTTAATTTTAATTTAGTTTTTCTATATATGGGAGATTATTTTGAGGATCACAACTTTTCCTTTTATATTTTTACTACTAGTTAGTTACTTTTATTTTAAGTCTTATTATAAAGTATCATCGAATGGTTTTCCTGATACAAAAAATAACATTTTCTAATTCAAAAAAGCAAATTTAATTTCTAAAAAAAAATTTTCGCTTCTCCTAAGAATATCCCATTTAATTAATCGAAATTCTCTTATTTTATAGTTATTGATTATTTATAGTAGTTTAAATTTATTACCAATATCTTTTGTTAGAATATATGAATGTAAAATCTTCATTGAATTATCTAACAGCTGTTCATTAAATGAAGTGAAGTAAATAGTGGTTTGGGAGAATAATGGTCTTTTGGTACATATCTTCAAGCAAGTCTACTCCATGTAAAAATTAAGAAATTATTTTTTGATTCTTATTTATAATTATAATGCAAAACTTATACCAATTTTATTATCGATAAGATAGTGTATTCATTTGTGTCTTTTTTTATAGCTGCTAGATATTTAATCTGCAATTTATTTTATATACCACATAATGAATCTACAAGTAAACTAAAGCCACGCCACGCTGTATGAATATATACCATAGATTATATATATTAACATGCTTGAATAGGCTATTTATATATCTGTGTGTTTGGATCTATTTGATTAAAAAAAAAAAATTATAATTCACACTATTTTAGTCGTTACTCTATTTCTGGAATACTGTTGTAGAATTGAATTTATAAATTGATAATTCATAAATTTATTTATATAACAATTTTCAGAAAATTGAGTTAATTAAGAAAATCCCTGGCTATTCAGGTAATCATCATTACTTTGGTTAATTTTTTGCATCCCTATATTCATTTACTAATTACATTAGAATTTAACCCAAAACCTGGGAAATAGTATTAATCTTACTTTTACTAAATTTCAAAAAAAAATTATTGAATTATTTATATGACTTTTTGTTGACTTTTCATTTGAATAAATCTATTTAATTTAACAAAGATAATAAAATCACTTATCTAATCCTCGATTATACTACTTTTATACATGTCATATATACAAAGTGAAAATAGCAATTTTTTTCTGCTTAATATTATTTATATTCTAACTTTAAAATCTATAACATTATTTGCAGAGTAAAAATATAATTACTACTTTACTTGAGTGTAATTTTATTTTTCTTTGTTTTTATTCATAAGTACAATTTAAATTGATTTTTATTTTTAAGTGGTATTTTATTTTGTTTTTACAAACTTTAACTCTACAGAATAAAAAAATCTACCTTAATTTAGAATCCAATATAATAATATCAAATAAATTTTTTTAATTTTTCACAATTTTTTTAGGCTAATTATAAGAATCCAAAATGATAAAATAACTTATTAAATAAATTTAAACTTTTCAAAATAACCATGCCAATCTGTTTTAATTCCATATTGTTAAAGCATCCGACTGTAGAAAATAGAGATTTTACATATATTTTTGATACAAATTATTTACTAAGACGTAATGAATTTACAATATAATTTATCTTTGAATAGATATATTTGTGGCATATGTCAAATTTACAGATCAATTAATTGGATTTAAAAGATATTCTGATTCATCTAGCTAGGCTTAAATTTAAATTTTTGCCATTTATAGGTGGTAAAGGTTTGAATTTATCTTATATTAATCTTTATTAATTATGTATATATAATTTTTAAACTTTTCAACAGGGTTCAAAATTATAAAAATTTTATGCTTTAATTCATTATATTTATAAAAAATCTACATTAATTTTATTTTATATTTAGTCGATTTAATCGTGAACTTTTTATTAAAGCTTAATTCGATTATATTATAAACACATGCTATAATATTATTTATGTAAATAATCTATTAGATTTGAGTAAATAAAGTATTAATTATTTAATTGTTTATTTTCTTATTTAGCAGTTTAGATGAATTTATCGACGACAATTTTTCTTATCTTTCCTAAATTTATATCTATCACTAGATATTAAATATTATTATACAAGACAAATAGCTAACTAGAAATTTTTAAAATTTATATAAAATATAATATAAATCACAGAAGATTTAGTAAAACGTTTTTATATGCATCCTTAGTGCTAATTTTATGAACTTATTACTAACTAACAAAAATGTATAATACTTAAATTTCATAAGCATATTTATGTCCAAATTTTTCACTTAAAAATTTGAAAAAATTGAAAAAAGTCATTAAAAATTACTATAATTAAATTTTGATTTAATTTAAGGTATAAAGTTATTTATTGGAAGTTATCTTGACGAGCAGGAATTATTTTATCATATAATTCGCTTAATATTTAATTTAAATTACATTAAAATTCGAATTTAGTTTGAAATTAACACTTTTTTCGTTTTATTTAAATATAATTCAAGGGTTTATGGTAAAAAAAATTTTAATAAATACGCACTTATCCTCGAATTAACCTTTCTTAAAACGAGTTTAATATAAAACTTTTTTTATAATTTAAAAATGTGCTTTTAATTATTATAAAAGATGTGAATATTTAGAAAATTTCTGAATTTTTTTTTTTATCTCAGAGAGCTTATTAAAGAAATTCTGGATATAATCATTTAAGATCTCTGGATACGTTGGCTTACTCTAGCGGATTAAATTAAAATAATATTTTGATCTATTTTAATAAATATTTTCAATATTTTTTCACTTCAATTATATTTTTCGCAATTCTAATTATAAAATAAGGAATTAATATTGTAGAATTTTAATTTTTAACTTAATATTAAGAAATAACTATATAATTTATTTAAAATAAATTTTATTAGATTATAATTTTAAAAGGAAGCGAATTCTGAAAATGAAAAAAGAATTGAAAAAATAAAAATTTCTTCCTTTTAGTAAGTAGTAAGTCGATTGATAGTTAAGATAATATTTTTTTAAATACATAAGTATATTTTATAGATAAATTTTATACTAAAGTGTGATTATTTATATTTTTAAATATAAATTTATAATTATTGTTGCGTTTTTAATCGTAATTCATATAATTAATAAAATTTTGTAATTTTCAACTAATATTTTTTACAACTTTGTTATAAAATTATTGGTTTCAAAATTAAATTTTTAGCCTTTAATTATTTCTTGTTTAGGATGCGTAAAAGCTACTAATAATATCTTCTTATTTTAGATAAATTTATTGTGATGCATTATACCTTAGTTTTAGATAAAGATTTCTAAATTATATTATTATAATAATTAAATAAATTAATGTAAGATAGTTGATTTTGATTACATTAGATTTTTCAAAAATACAAGAAATTCCGTTATTTGGCGTTATATTTAAATTATATCTAGTTAATTTCTTTAAAAAGTGACATTTATATGTATCATTTAAATATAAATTTTATAAATTTTAATTATCGTTAATTTAGAATAATCGCAATGCTATTTATTCTATAAAATTTTAAAATTAATTATTAATTATATTAATACGATCTATTGGCTATTTTAAATTAGGGCAAAGTGGAGCTTGACTTTATTTGACAAATTTTTAAATTATTTTTATAACAGTAATGTTAATAAATAAGGTGTTTTTTAAAACTAATTAATAAAACCCACCAATGTTATAGAAATAAATATCATTTATATTTCAACTACTTGATTTAATCTAAAAAAAAAAAATTAGGAAATATAAAATAAACTAAGATATTAACTTAAATTATCTAGTGAGTTATATTATAGAAAATGGCTCTTTTTTAAAGAGAAATTAACAGATATACCATTGTATTCGATAAAACTAGACACAAAATTAAAATCCTTAAAAAATAAGATTAGAATAAAATAAAATAAGAAAGCATCTAGTTATAAAAACTGTAATAAATCATAATTTAAGCCTTATCATATTTTCCTTTGATGAAGTACTTTATCAAATTAAGTGTTATAATCATTGAATATTTTTTTGTGAATATAAGCTAAAATATTTTAATTTAACTTCAACTAAAATCGATATCTCTCGCTATTGAAAAAATTTTATGTTAGATCAACCAAAAAAAATATATCTACTGATATTTTCGCAAAATTAATAATGACAGTTCTGGTTCAACACTATTTAGGGCCCTAAATTCATTTTTTATAACATAATTAGCGCTCTGATTGACTTTATTGCTGCTACTAAAATCCTGGTAATATTAGAAAATCATAAAAATAATCTGAAGCTTCACTATCAGCCACATCAGCTACTATTACCCGATAAAAATCCAATTATTTGATCAAGAGGCATTAAAAGACCTCATCATCAATAATCTAGCAGCATAAATAATAATAATGTAGTCTTATAATAATATCAAACAGAATAAAATGTCAAATAATTGGCAAAGCACAGAAAATTTTGCGCCAAAGTACACTACAGCTTCATTCAGCGCCTAGATATGTATTAAAATCTCCAAAAATGATCATATTTTTCGCATAAGTGCCGCGGTCAGGAAATAGAGATTCTCTAAAGCCATAGTGAAGCCTCAATGTATGAATCAGAATCACTATGTTCAATTAATCTCATTATATACTTAGTTAGGCCCGTTTTATTCAGTTAATAGTTTCATAATGAACAATAATCACCTTATATACCTTAAAATATCCCAATTTAAAGTTTTTTTAGTGGTATAAATTTTAAATTACATGTTTAGTGCAATATTACTTCTCATAAAGTGATCTTATGCCATAAAAATGACCGATAAAAGACATCTAACTGCAGAAATAAAGATCTTCATTTATCTGGTCAAGATTCAAAAAATATCCAGTTGCATTCTCGTGGTTTTCTTTTACAAATGCTCATTTACCACTTGGAGCAGCATAATTTCAAGTTGAAGACTCTAACTCCCATGTTCTGAACTATCCAATTAATCGAAAAACTCATGTACCCGGATGTTCAGGACGAAATTATGCACATTATGAATATAAGAATAATAAATATAATCTGAACTTTCAATGTAAAAGCTGATTATTTCAATTCCTTTCCATGTTATTTTTTTCTATCGAACTCATTATTTTTTGTATAATCCCCTCCCACTTTAAATTATATTTAAAATTTTCTTTAAATTTATTATTAAGCCTTCCTGTATAAAAATCATTAAAATAACGTTTTTATTGATATTTTTATTAGTTATGAGCAAATTAATTGTTTGCTGCTATTATATTTTTATCCAATAGAAATTAAAGTCTCGCAATTATAGATTTTTTTAAGAATCGTTGAAGCTATTTAGAGCAAAAATAGATTCAAATTATACGAGGAGAGTAGATGTATTAAATATTACCATTTTATCGGATAAAACTAAACCAAAAATCTAAATCCAATAAATTTAGTGTATTAAAATGAACTATTTTTTTTTTACAGATTGTAAAGACACGTTAATGATATGTTTATCTTATTTTGCCTAAGTTAAAATGGATACTGGTGATCAGGTTTTTATAAATCTCATCTTCTAATATAATATGAATTGATATTTGCTGTAAAAAGCACGATTAATCATTACATTTTACTTTATAGAGGACGAATACTAAGTTACTCCAAATTTAAAATCGACTCAGTCAAGCTTTTCGAAGAATTTATTGAGAGTCGATCTAGGTATCAAAGATAAAATAGTCTGACAAAAATACATGTGATACTATATCATCTGATGATAAATCCGAGTTTGCGGCTAGCGTAGCACCTATTGATCTGTACTTAGCTATTGAATCATTTATATCGCAGTGTGACAGGTCGGAAAAAGATTTGATGTGCATAGTTATACTGTCAAATTATATTGGTTTTGAAATATCATTAATAAATCTAAGCAGTCTGTAAACAGTCGAGTAGTTATTGTTAGAGTGTTGGGTTCGACAAAGTTTATTCGTTAAATTTTCTTCATTAACAGAGCATGCTACAACTGGACATAAAATAGGATTAGTTCAAAGATTATCTGGCAGGTTTTTTCTATTTGGTGGTCACTTTGTTTTTCTTATGGTGCTATTATAACTATATTTAGGTCCGAATAGTTTCGTTTCTGGATTCATCATCAATTAATTGGATATCGCTGATCCAAATAAACCCTGATAATGATAAAACTAAGAATATTTTGGCGGTAAATTTCTTATTTACGAGCTCAATTGAGGGGTTCTATTCCTTAAACAGATTCAGAACCAGAAAGGAGTCGATGGATGATAAAAAAAAAGATTTAATTGATGCATCTTGCAGAGTTCTTGTGAATTTTAAAAACGTTGAGTGTTTTGAAAGTTTCGTGGGGCTTTCATATGGTCTTAGGAGTAAAGATTATTAGGCCTTAATTGAACCTACTTCCAGTTTGTGTATTATGTAAATCTTCGAGAGGTAGTTAAATATTTGTGAGCTTGTAATTTCAGCTGCTATCTCGCTTGAGGTTAGTCGGTATAAAAATTGCTGCTGAAAAGAGCTACTCCTGGAACGACTCCTAAAACATCATTTGTTGGAAAGAACACAGTAAAAATCGTAAGTAACGAGACCTTGCGATTCGATTAAACGCTTCTTACCCTCCAAGGTATCAAGATCCAATGCTTTTATTCCTATAGCTCCGATTTTCCGCTTTTTGGGTCCAGTATGATCTTCTTTGATTACAGAAAATTAGGTTGTGAAATTTACAGTGCCAATATATCCGGAAACCAGATGGAGGACTCCAAAATTGGTGTTATCAGAGTTATAGATACTCGCTCTAGTTGGAACTTCTGAACTACATGATAAATCAGGATCCATGACGAGCAGCTGTATGGGCTGTTGAACGCGGAAAAATTGTAGGTCAGTGCATTCTGAGCTTATGACTTGATGTCTGGGAACCAGCTGAAGTAAGCAACCACCTTTTTGCTCAGGTGGCGTGCAATAAGATCTAATGTGTTGAAAATAAACTTAATTCAGTGTTTTAAATGCCTCCTGTGATAGAGACCATTTGGTTTGCGCAGTCAGTCTGCTCAGCGCATCTGCGGGGTTGAGAACCGACGGTAAATAGATGACCAGAGGTATGGGTTTATTCCAAGAATGTGGTTACAGATCTGTTTTGCTTTTCCGAAAAGTACAGGGGGATGATTTTCCTCCGAATTTCCTTACTTATGGAATCGTGGTCGTGTTGAATTAATAAACCAACATTTTTCAACCAATTACACTATTTATTTTAAGCGCATAAAATACTTTGATCTGTTCATTTAATTTTATGTAAATTTTTTCCTGGATTAGATTCAATGATCATGAATATATGTGAGATCCCAACACTATAAATCAGGCTGTGTCACAGGATTTCTCGAATATTCTCAATTATTGGGTCACTGGCAAGAATGAGAACCCGCCTATGACGTCAGTTTGTTTTTGCGAAACAGTAATTCTGAATTTATGGTTTCTCCAGAATGATTATCGATTTCTATGATTAAATTGTGGATAAAGATTGATTATTCAGCTCGAGAAACCAGAGAAGATTAATGGAACCCCTCAGTAGTGCAATCGGAATTTATTTGACTTTCCCAATAAAGTTCGCTGGAAATCTCAGCGCCTTCTCACAGCGTTAAATAGATTACTGGCTTCTTATCAAAGATCCTTGATTTTGATTGAAAGAACTTTGAGGTTTATTAAACTTGTATTTATAGCTATTCCCAGGAGTGAGATAGATTTTGATGGGTATATAGACGATTTCGTATCGTTAGGCTAGAATAAAGCAACAGAATTCTTGATTTTTATTGAGAGTGTGATTTTTACACGCGATTATTTTTTCTAAAAATTTAGCATAGGGTCTTCTAGATAAGACGTAACGCGCATTCCTTTTTTTCTGATTGGTTATAGAACTGTGTGCATAATCTTGGTAAATACCCAACGTACTCAATAATAACCCGAATTTCAGGTTGCGAAGCTGGAACCATCGGAAATTGAAGTTAAAGCGGGGATAATTTCTTAAATAATATTAGAATAAAATATGCATGAGCTCATCTTGCTGATTCAAGGAACTAAAATAGCCGTTTCTGTGAGTTATTCGGCAGATTGAAGCCAGTTTACCCATTTTGAAGCTTTATTCCTCAAAGTTTTGATTAAGCTTGCGTGGTATTAAGGCTCGTTTGAGGCCTCAAATTCTTTTCTGGATCGTGAAAATCTGAATTTAGAAGCTATGATCCTCCGGCTTAATCTCTTAGGCTCTTGCTTTGATAGAAATGAAGTGACTTTTTCAGCTGGAACTTTGCATGCATTCCGGCTGATTTTCTTTGTTTTTCGATGCATGCGGGACTTAGGAAGTGTATTTTGAGTGCGTAACATTTGTTGTGAGCTCAAATCGCCTGCGTTTTGAAAGTTTACCGAGCAGGCACCTTTCGAAATTGGTGTCGCTCAGGAATCGAGGTCATCGCTGGCGGAAATTCGACCTTCAGCCGAATTTTGGTATCTGACGGTCTCGATATTGGAGCAGGAGAGTGAAGATTCTTTAAAGGAATTCTGAATCTCTCGCCACTATTTTCTGAACCCATGTGCTGACCATCATACTTGACTATGTCGATCTGAAAATAGCAAGGTGAACTCTTTCTGGGTGTCAGTTCTGAGTGTCTATTGAGACCCCCTTCAGCGAAAATTTTACTATCTGTTGAAAATCCTGTTAGTTTAATTGGTTTCGGCGATGGTTGAAGATTTGGTGCTATGCACCTTGAAGGTGTTTCTGCTGGCGCTTAGGAAAGAGCTGAACGATTTTTTGTTTCACCGCAGGTTTCTTCAATATTATGGCGTATAATACCTCTTGATATATCCGTGAATTGATATTAGAATGGACCATATGCTTAGTATTTCCAAGGAGACCCAGAACTTTGTGCAGGTTATCCAGCATCGATTGAGTCATGGCTACTACAATATCGGAAAGCAGAGCACACATTGTGCTTGCAAACATGACTTCAGAGTCTTCAGAAGTATTTAATTATGGAGTTCATGGATAGAACTGTGAACTTAATAATCGATTTTTCGTGTATCTTGACACAGAAATAATTTAATTTCTTATAGTACAGAGTCAGCCTTCATCACGACACATGATTCTGAGTCGTTCAGTGGTGGTGGGATGTATTTCATTCAACTAGTCTTAGGGAAAGATCGGAACGGAATCTTGCGATCTTCTTCAATAAGTGGAGTTCTGAATAAGTCTTCTTCAATCTATAGATATTCCTTCGTGATCTCGGGACAAGCCGTTAGTTCATTAAATGGGATCCTTGTAGCTTCGTACGGATCCTCGGTTTTCGTGTAACGTTCCATTTCACTTAAGAGCTGATGTGCCATTTCAGTCAGTATTTCGAGTTTTTACCTGGCTTATGGTAGCTTGAGTTTCAGCTTGTTGTTCCATCTTTTAAGTTTAAAGTAAATGGATTCTTTAATTATTATTTTAATGGAATTATAAGCTGGAAATATATATGCTTGTAGAGTATCTTTGCGAAAGATGAGATGATAAGAATATCACTAACGTGAAAATCACAGTATATAACATAGAAAATTTTTTAAATTCATTTTAATTCACTTATTTTAGTTAGTTTTATATTTTCGGTTTACTATTATGAAATAAGATGGTTGAACTTAATTTGTCTCCTCTCTGAAGTATAATATTTGGACACCGTCGACTTTATTTGGCAGATCGAAAATAGAATAGAACGTGTGATAGGGTATAAAAAGAGCTTGTTAATTTTTAGAGTTATGGTAATTTATGCAATTTTATACGCCGTAATTTGTAGTTCATAAAATATTTCCTTCCTTAAGAATCTAGGATCTACAATACTTAATATTACACTCCCGCCTTCCATGAACCAATACTTTAACCAGGCGAGTTGTTCAGATTAGGTTGTAATCAGACCTGTGCTTAAACCATTTTATTAAAATTGAATTTGTTGAGAACACTTACCTCCATTAACCCTTTCCCGTCCACCACTCTTAAAAAAATTAATTTATTGATTAATTTATGATTTTAATGTAAAGTTGTTATTTTCTAATATTTTACTATAAGCAAATAATTTTACATGCCTCGGAATTAATTTTTTTTATTGAACACAGTTGGCTATATTTTGTGGATCAAAATCAGTCTACGTCGCGTGAAAGAGTTAACCCTTTCATGTCCAAAATTCTTTAAAAAATTGGATTTATTGATTCGCTTATGATTTAAACTGGTTTATAATTTGGCGTTGTCCGACAATATACCAATAATTATTATCACCTTGGAATTAAACTATTTTAATTGAATTCAAAATGCTATATTTGGTTGACCAAAAACAGCCTACCTCCTGGGAAAGGGTTGAAGAGCCTACTCGAAGTTAAAGCGTGAACGTCAAAGTATATTTTTTAGATATAAAAAAATTGTTGAATTCAACGTAATGAAATAATATATAATTAGATTATTTGTAGCTCATTTGATATACTTTACAAGATTGTGTCCAATAATAGTTAATTTTTTTATCTTACCTCGTAATTGTCGATTAGTAATTCCATTCGTTAGGCAAATTCAATTGTGTATAAAGCTCAATTTTCAATCGAGTTTGGGTAGGTATTATTAATGTTAATAACTAAGCTTCCAGCAAAAGTATTATAAAATAAAGAGTGTGCTCGTTTCTTCTGGAGCTATTTACAAGCTATACAATTTCAATTGTATCCCTTTTCTGAAAAATATCAGAAATTAATAGTTTTTTACCTATCACAATATCAGATATCACTATTGTTAGATTTTATCAAGATTATTGAAGATTTACTAAGCTTTAAAGAATCATGACCGAATACGACACGCTCAGCAAAGTAACCGAAGTTTTATTTTTGGGAACTGGTACTAGCTCATGCATACCAAATGTCCCATGCATAATGAAGGATCCTCCCACTTGCAAAGTCTGCACATCATCGATCACCGAAGAAGGCAAAAAGAATAAAAGAAGGAATACCTCAGCTCTAGTAAAAATTGTCGATCAGAGCCAAAAAGTAAAAAACGTTTTAATCGATTGCGGAAAAACATTTTATGGTATTCTAGATCAGATATATATATACATATACAAAAGTTAATCACTTTATTTTTCTCTTATAGAATCGACAGTCGAACATTTCCCACCAAATGGAATCAATTCAATCGATGCTGTGTTTATCACCCATGGTCATGCAGATGCTATATTAGGCTTAGACGATTTAAGACAATGGACGACCCATAAAAACAATAGCCTTAATGTATTCTTAAACCAAGAAACATTTGATGTTATTGCAAGCACTTTTCCATATATCGTTGACACTTCAAAAGCTACAGGTAATTTTTTTTCCAAAATAATAAGACAGAAAAATGTAATGTAATAATATAGTTTACAATCTTTTTATTCGATAAATAAAATGTCTATCGATTTTAGGTGGAGGAGAAGTACCAAGTTTAAGTTTTAATGTTTTTGAAAATGATTCCGTTATTGAAGTATTTGGGATTGAATTTACACCGCTTCCAGGTAAGCTATAATTCTACCTTCTCTTCATCTCCACCCTCCCCCCGTCCAGCATTTATGATTAATTTTCATATTTAATCCTTCATACCTCAATTTATTTAGTCGAACATGGTTTAGTCAAAAATAAAGAGCCTTACTTTTCTCTTGGGTTTAAATTTTCGAACATATCTTATATTTCCGACTGCAGCAGCATACCAGAATCTACACACAAACTCATGAAGAATTCAGATGTCATTGTAGTTGACTGTTTAAAATGTAATATCTAAATTTTTTTACAGTTGTAATTTTTTTTGTTTGATATCTACTTTAGCTAACCATAGTTTTCAATTTTTTTCTAATGCTAGGGGATTCTCACTTATCACATTTTGGTTACAAAGATGCTATTGATACCGTTTTATTGCATAGGCCTAAACTATCTATTTTTACTGACTTCTGTCATAGTATTGATCATTACGATCTATTAGAGAGCCTAGAAAAATTCAACGCAGAAGAAGAATTGCACGTTGTTCCTTCATTCGATGGTCAAGTTTTACATATAGCTAACGGCGAATACACCCTATCTTCTTAGGAGATTTCTTCCCTTCAATGTCATCACTATGTTCAAACATTCATTAATGTAAATTATGCCACTAATAGAAATACATACTATCTTTTCATGATTCTACTATTAGTAAGCATTTTAGAGATTAAATCAATAAACTATTTATCGCTTTGAACGAAAATAACTGTAATACATTTATTTTTTTTTCTATTCTCACATTTTTTGACTTGATTCAGCACTATTCCAAAAGAAAAGAAAAGAAAAGAAAAGAAAAGAAAAGAAAAGAAAAAACGAAATATAAACTTTATTTATATACCGTTTAATTGAAATAATATTATTATCAAAGTTATAGAATTTAAATATAGCGCTGAAATATAATTAATTTATCGCATTTAGTTTCCAAATCTGCTCAATAAAAAGTTACTCCTGGATTTGTTAATGAACGAGTTCAAATTTTTTGGGTTAGAATATATAGAACTTTGGCTGCTATATCTGTCTCCGACCAAGTGACTTGGGCTATCTTCGCTTTGGTCATATATTTTTGGTTTTAAGTTTGAGAGATTATATTCGTTTCTGCTTTTGTTGCTGTCACTTTTTAAGTTAGTATTTTCTTTTATATAATACCTACTGGTATCATTTAAATTAAATCCCGGCCCTTGTAGATGTTTTAGATTAGGCATACTCTCGTTAGGCGTAGACGAAAAAAAGATGTTATCAACAGTAGAAAATAGCGGCGAATTCAAGTTACCCCGCTTAAAGTCAGGATATTTCTGGATTTCAAATAATGCATGCGAGAGCCCATGATTGCCACCATGGTTAGGATTTTTTGCGATTACAGATTGTTGATTTTGATAAAATAGCCCGTTGTTTAAAGAGCTGGAATTTTTTCCAAAGAAAAAATCTCTTTCGTTATAATTTAAAAGACCGTTTTGCCTTGTTAATCCCAAGCCACTTGTTAGCCCAACTTCCCCAAACGCATCTGCATTTTTGTTAATGTTTAAGTAACGATTTCTTGCCAAGCTATAATCGGAAGTATCAGTTTTCCCACTATATTTATTGGTATTAAATATATCAATTCTATTAAAATTTAAATCTTTTCTATTATTATTCAAAGAGTTTTGAACAAGTCCCAACTTTGATATTTCAGCTTCTAGAATTCCGGAGTTATTTATGGGTCTAATTGGATTTTTTTCTGATTTTATAGTAGATTCTAGCGTTGGCTTTAGGTCCAAATATTTTCCTTTATTAAAGTTTGGGTGATGATCTTTATTTTTTGCGCTGCTTTCGCTAGCGTTTGGTGTTTTTTTCTCGGCGAAATCCTTGTATCCGCTAGATATCTTTCCGTTTTCGGAAAAAACGTGTAAATAGTCACATCTATTTCCATATGGGCATGATCCAGTCTTTGAAAATTTTTTGCATAGCTTTGTCCTATATTTAGGGTGCCTGCTCCTATTGTTCAATTCTGATTTCCCATGGGCAAATCTGCACAATTCGCCATATGCACAGTTGCCGTTGGTAGCCCATTTTTCACAGATTTCGGTCTTAAAAAGTCCAGGCTCGCTTTGGGTAGTTAAATACTTTGCCTTTTTTAGCTCCAAAGAGTTTTTCGAGGTTCTGTTGTGCTCATGTGCATCAAGTCCAGAATTTGGCGATTTTTTCATAGAAATACAGTCTTCGGTTGTTTCGTCAGAGCCTTCTCCGTCACTATATTGTATTTTTTTTCGAACTTCCATCATGTTTTTGTTCATGATCACATTTTTTGAAGGGATATTGCTTTTATTGAATGGGGTATCGGAGGAATATGAACCATCTTTTGCTAGCTCAGTAGATCTGTTATCTTCTAAATTGAATCCAGAATAAATTTGCTCAAACATATCTTGTAAACGAGTAAAAAACTGTCTGCTGTTAAAAATGGTTATAGTATCAACTATCGACGGAGTTGGATTGATTTAATCAAGCTATTAAAAAAATAGGGTATAGTTTATATAATTTATCAATAAAATAAGACAAGTTAATGAAATAAAAAGGTGTGTTTTTTGAGTAGTATTAATTAGGATTAGATGCAAAAAAAGGGGGAAGGTTCTGATGGTGTAAATTTTTTTTAAAAAAAATGCAGACGTGGGTTATGGCTATTTATAATTAAATATTTTGAGTGAAGTTGAGATTAAAGTATAATATAGAGAATACAAGATGCATATATATTCGTGTCAAATAAAATTATTCGTAGGTTAGATGTATTTAAGAAAGAAAGGTATTGTTATTTCGTTAGTTTTAGGTAGGATATAATAGAAAATGATTTTTTTTTTTATGATGAAATTGAAACTGCTTGTATGCACTCTAGCGCTTTTAAATACAAAATTTGACAAGATTTCTGAATAGAAAATGGCTAAATTATGTCAAAATTAAATCTATTGAAATCATATCTTTTTTTTTTTTCTGAACCAAGTATAGCAGTTGACGCCTTCAATGCTAAAAGGAATAAAAAAGCGTGTCAAATTAAGCGAATTGCAGGGACCGAAAATCTTTAATATAGACAAAATAAGAACAGTAATATTTTACATAATAATTGACAGGCTTAAATTTATTTGAAAAAGTGCGTCTATATTGCCTTTTTAGAATATACACCAGGTACCCAATAGATATTTTCCCAAATAAATTAATGGGTGACTCACTTTTTTTTGACTCGTTTATACTCCTAAACTATGGCAAAAATACTAAGCAAATTATAAAATATTTTATTTAGGCTATAAAAGGGATTTTTTTATCAAGAGTATCCTGATTCCAAAGAGTGGGACTTCGTTTTAAGCTAAACTAAATATCAAATTTGACGCTATTGAAGAAAAAGCCATGAATACTAATATTTACATTTTATTTCAAGAGTGGATTAGTAAATGAGGAAATTTTAAAGCGCTCTTTAGTACTAATCATTGAAGCTGATTGGTAATACCTGAGGCGTAAAAAATTTCGCAGGAAGATTAAATCGCTGTATGCGCCATAATAAAATTATCTCACAGGTACCCCCCCCCCTTTGAGAACTTCACTGTTCACACGAGGCTGCTTAATTTTCGCTTTTATGCAGTGTAATTAAGATCTTTTTTGAGCGCGATTCTTACCTTTATTATAATTAGTTATTAGGGGAAAAAATCACAGTAAAACTTGTATCATTAGTTTGGCGAGTTTAGAAAAACTATGGAAGTTAGCTTCAATAGATTTTAAGGCACCATAATTTCAAACATTGATTGGCATAGCTTACTTTTGACTTTTGGAAACTGTAATATACAAGTTAATCTATATGCAAAAATACTATGTCGTGTCATCAAAATAAAATAACAAATTTGAATTCATGTCACGCTCGAATTTTAATAATCTTTGTGTACTCATTAAACTCATATTTGTCGAAATGAAGATTTTCATGTCTACGGTTATCGACTCACTTTTCAATATTAATACAATTGGAGACTACCAAATACAACATTAAGAATAAAATTTACCATATTTCGAGAATTCTAGGATTAGTGTTTTTCTAGAGACTAAATTCGGATCTCTCTAATCTCAATTATCATGTGTCAATCTGATAAATAAGTAAAAAATAGGGCTTTATATTCTTGCGCATATGTTACCTGGTAGATTTAAAAGATGTAGCTATCTGAAATCCACACTTAAAATCTAGACTTAGTATTGAATTTACATTAATCGAACTTATTCTGATCGAGTATAATTTTAAGTTGTTACACATACCTCAGGAAAAAACGGCCCTGAAAAACTGGATTCGTTATGAATTTCTTTAATTATTATTTAGTCTTTGTAGACTTTTTTTTTTGGTGTTTATTAGTTGATACACTTCTTTGTACTATTTTTTGGGTATGACTGTATTCTGGTATTATTCCACGAGTATTGGGGGAAATTGACGCCAAATATTAGGTACATCCAAGCTTTCTTTAATCTAAGAGATCATAATTTGTTTTTTTTCCCCGCTGGTTCTTAATTTAATGAAAATCACTAAAATCTACCTATTTTATATAAATCAGGTTTATTTTTTTTACAGGATTTTTTCCCGGATTACACAAGATCTGAATGGACAAAAAAAAAATAGACTCATTATAAATTGCAACTATTTTTACTAATCACCTTTTTGTTATAAAAGATTTAGTCATTCAATCTAATCCCAAAGCAAAAATGAATTATTGATATATCCTTTTTAATAGAAAAAAGTATTCAACGTCATCTTTTATTAAAAAGAAAAGTTTCGGATTTAAAAGCTTGTATTAAATTTGAAAAGTAAATAAGCTATAAAATATATATATCATATTTTAAAATGGCAAAATATAAAAATATAATTGTTTTGGGTTGGTATTGGAATGGATTAATCGCTTATCATGCCAGAAGGTTATACAAGCTTATGTCTTAGCCACACAAAATAGCTGGAAAATGATTTTAGAATAAATAATAGGCAATAAAAATTCGGCTCTGGGATGTTTTTACACGGAATGACAATAACCTTTAAACCTAAACGTATATTTAAATTTATATGATTTGAAAGTACATCAACATTAAATCCATGTATTTGTATTTATATTTATAATCAATTTATTATTATACTGATTCATTTTTCATCTTTTTCCTCATAACTATAAATTATTATAAAAAAACACCAAAACATCATGCTTTTACGTTTTCGCAGAGCTGAAAAAACATTTTTTGATGTTAAATTATCCCTTTTATTTATATTAAAGATGAATCCATGTCTAATATGATTTATACAATATATAATTAAGCGTAATTTTTTGCTTATTAATCGAAACAGATATGGTGCGTAAAAAAAATTTACGCTCTAAAATAAAAAAAATTAAAATACACAAACCACGAATATATAAATTGACATCGATTAAAATAAGCTTTATACTATAAATAAGACTTTGAAATAAAAATTTTTTGTATAAAAGTATAAAAAATGGAAGGCGCATTGTTTTTTTAGTAGTTGGTTTATGATAGCTGAATAGATCGTTATTTGCGATATTCACGTTTTTATTTAGGCTACCTATCTATAGATTTGATTCTTTTTTTTTGTGGGTCCAAAAAAGCTAATATCGATACTAATAATATAGAGCCGAGTATCAAAAGTAAAATTATGCATGTTTACACATTCGAAATATGGTTAAATGAGAATTTTCGGTATATTTTCTAAATCGTCACATGGTTCGATTTTTTGGTTAGCTGTATATTCAGATTTGATTACTAACATTACTGATTATTTTGTTCTCATGGCGAATATTGCTTGTAAAATACAATAGCTTTTAATCGGAATTCAGCTCAAGAAAGCTTTATGGCTAATTCGCTTCCACATATCTAGTAATTGAACTGGGTCGAAAAAGAATATATGTTGAAACATCTTTTTTTATTTTTACCAACTATTTAAGCTCATATTACTCGGTATTTATATTTTTTTCACATGCATATACTGATTTTGTATCCTTTTAAATTATGTTTAATAAACTCTCAGATTCAAAAAAAAAAATGCATATACTGATTACAATAAAAATATCCTCAGAAAGTTAAAGCATAATATAATTTTATAAAATTGTCGTTGAATGTACTGAAATTCGTTTATTAGGCTACATTCCTTCAGGTTGGTTTTTTGTTTACATAAAGATACCTTTTTTAAAAATAAAACCCGAATTTTTATTTATTCATTTTAACATTCTCCATAGTTTAAACAATTTATTTACTTTTTATTAATGGGTTTTTATAGACTTGAAAATATTTTCTCTCTTTTCATAAATCCACTGGAATAAAAATTGTCTGCTAGAACAGAAAAAAAAAAATTAAACCTTTAATTTAAACTATTGAATTTTCCTTAATTTTATCTTGTTAATTTCAAATGATAAAACCCAATTGTTAATTTTGATGCATAATCTCTTTAAAAACAAAAAAATACACATAATTTTACATCAGTACTTTAAAAAAGCCATTGTGAGCATGGAAAAGCGAGGTTAATTAAGTATGTAATTAAAGCGGATACCAAAAAATTAAAAAAAAAAGCCCAAGAAATTTATAGATCAAAGAATTTTATATATTTGATAGAATAAATTAATGAATAATCAAGCTCCAATATCTCCTCGATATGTAATATCATTTTATTATTCAAACTTAAAATCTTTTTGGCTAATTTTTTAAAATTATACCAGGTGTATATATCTGCAAAAGCTGTTATAATATTAACGATTCATATTGTAATTACTACTTTTATTTGTTATTAAAGTTAAATCTCGTAAGCTTCTTACCACTTTTATGAAAGATTATCGCCTCTAATAAATTGCAAAGCTGTAAATTGCTTACTCAGTTGTCTAAATATTATGCATTGATGTTTTGAATATTTTCAGTGGCACTATACTATATCTCATAGCATAGTGTTATCTTACCAAAGCAGTGATATAGATAATTTTTACCAATAAGAATTTATTCCATTACTGAAGTTACATTTATCCTAATTATTACACTCAGATTAATGAAACTGAAGACTAAAATGTTCACTTTTTTTGTAACTAAGTCATGGTAACTGCAAACCTCGAATTTCTGATTTATTATCAATGCCAATTCTAACTGAATAAAAAACCAACCAGCCAATTATATATAATTTCGCATTTTCCAGCGAATAGCTATTTAATATTTACTTGAAGCTTTATATTCTCCAATGTCAAATAAATTTCATCCAATAAATCGATTTCCTGACTAGCGAATAGAAAATTGAATTAAAAATATTATTATAATTGGGCGTTACAGATTAAATGAAAGGAAAAAATTTAGATTCGAAAATAATATTGAAAAAAAAAATTTTTTTTTTCACTGAAACCTATATGCGAGAATCTTGACTTTGTGATACATCCTTTCTCTCGATTTATTAAGCGTTCGAATACTTACAAATAATTAATCGCAATGGTAAGACTTCAACATATCAATTTTTTTAATAACACGATATATACATATATTATTTCGAATCCGAAAAGTCCTCAATATTTCTACATATATTAAATGAACTATGATATTATTTATAGTCTAAAAAAGCCGCAAAGGTCACCAAAGTCGAACAAGTTATCTCACTTGGTCCAACCATCAAGCCAGGAGAGCTCGTCTTCGGAGTTGCTCATATCTTTGCTTCATACAATGACACTTTCGTCCACGTCACTGATTTGACTGGTCGCGAAACCATGGTCAAGATTACTGGTAATTATATTTATTTTTTAAAAATTCACCTCTCTGTTTATGCACGCATTTTAGCATTTATGTTAAATTTTGCAATCTGGCGTGACTAGCTAGATAACCGCATGAGACTAGTGTTGAATCACGTTTAATCTCTTTTTGCTGGTTTTAATCTATTGGTCTGTTTTATATCGTATAGGTGGTATGAAAGTCAAGGCTGATCGTGATGAATCTTCACCATACGCTGCTATGTTGGCTGCCCAAGACGTTGCTATCCGTTGCAAAGAACTCGGTATCACTGCCCTCCACGTTAAGATCAGAGCTACCGGTGGTACTCGCAGCAAATCCCCAGGTCCAGGTGCCCAATCTGCTCTCCGTGCTCTTGCCCGTGCTGGTATGAGAATCGGTCGCATCGAAGATGTTACTCCAATCCCAACTGATTCCACAAGAAAGAAGGGTGGTCGTCGTGGTCGTCGTCTATAAATTTTTGTTGTATTCCTATACTTCATCTTTTATAATACTTTGTCGCTTAAATTTAATAAACACACTATTATATTGTATACATATATTTTTTATTTCTTCACCACTCTATTTTTATCCATTTTAATCACGTGCATTTTATGGATAAGTTTAATTCAGTAATTTTTTTTTGAATTTATTTATTCTCTATTACTTTATATCAAATCTATGTTAAGTGCTTCCGCAGAGCCCAACGAGCCTTGGATCGACATTTGTGAAACATGAATGAATGCACTATACCTCGTGGAATTAGCCAATAAAAACGCTTGAAATTTTTAAGAGTATTAAGAGTAATCGAAGTCAAAAATAGTTCGACGATTCAGAAAAGTAAGTGTCTAATACTACTTAAACACATAACTATATACAATATTTATATACTTAAACCAAACCAAACCCACCCTCTACTCCCGAAGGAATTGCATTAAGATTGCGATAATTGAAAGATCGCTTTTCACAAAGTTAACTTTTCTCTTACGCAGTCAAAGATAATCAATTCTGTAAAGAGTAGGCCTTTCAATTTCTAACATCAGGGCATATAAGGAGTATCGCCCTTATCTGAAATAGGCAGCTGAGCGAAGTAGGATAAGTAAGTCTTGAGCTATCTTGCATACGTGTGTCAAATTGAAAAAAAGAAGCGTCTTTTGTAAGGTTTTCTTGCTATTGTCTTAGGCATCGTACCATATAATCA
>LSSN01001968.1:0-19788 GCA_001970855.1 Smittium culicis
GGTTTGGGCGGCACGGCGTTCGATACGAGCGTCGAGTGGAGCGAGTTGAGGTGGACAGCGGGCGAGGAAGAGTTTGCGCGAGATTCGAGGGAAGAAAGCGGGTCAGCCAAATCGGGTTTTGAGTATAGGTTGGAGAGGAACAGGTAGCCGGTCATGTAGGCGTCGAAGACGGCGGAGTGGTAGGACTGCGACGCTGGCGAGGCCGGGCTGATTTGGCAGGCCTTCAAGTTCGACGGTGCTGCGGAATTTGCCGATAGCTGGCTATTTTTAGAGTTGGTTATGGCGCGGATCTGTTTCTGTTGTTCAGGGGAGCTTTCCTTGTAATCGAGAATGAAGTCGAGGTCATGTGAGAGTTTGCAAGTGCTAGGAGTTGGGCAGTACCCGAAAGAGGCGAATTTTGAGCAGTATGGTGGGGAGTTATTTGGCTTTTGTGGGATCTTTAGAGTGGTTGGCGTAGAATTAGCGGATCTAGGTATAGAGGTTGCTGGTGTGACTGAGAGCAAATTTTCTAGGGGTATTTTATCCTTTATGTCGATGGTAATGAATGGCAATCCTTCTAATTTGTTTTTTTTAGTGTTTCGTATCCTAATGAATATTGAAAAGAGATTAGAGTAAAAAAAAAAATAAGATACCAAGAAATCATAACTAGATGAAATTGTAGTAATAGCAAAAGAGAAGGGGGGGGGGTTGTAGATTGATTACGATGATTGGTAGAGGTAAGACAAGAAGGAAGCATCTGATCTGTAGACGTATTCGGCAAAGTATTTAGTATCGTAAATCGGGCTACCCAAAAAATCAGCCAAGTCGGCAACAAACGAGTCGATGGAGTCGGGGAGTTCAGCGATGAAGCTATTGTACAAAAACATTAAATCCAAAAGGCCATTATGAACAATAATAGGGGCTTTACAGGTAAAACATTGTAGTACGATATCTCTGATGATTCTATTATCAGGAGTTGGTTCTATATTGGAGTTGTTTGATAATGAGCCGGCAGATGCTGGGAGTTTTCTCTTTTGAGTGAATTGTTTAGGGTGGGTATCTTTATCGTTGGGCGGGTCGATAGAGCTGGGCTGTTTTGGCGGGCAAGATATTCGAATACCGTTTTTAGCCTGGAAGTTGAAATCAAAGCCATTTGTTGCTAAAAATTCAATGCTGCTAGGACTAACCAAGTGAGAATTCTAAACAGGGTATGAAAAAAGAGGGAAGGTAAAAAAAGCCAATATAAATCAGGAAATTAAAAAGAAAAAAGAAAGGACAAGCGGTATGTGTGTAGTTTGAGATTATTTACTTGGCAGAATAAAATAAAGTTAAAGTTATTTGCGATAAACGAGGGGTTGTTTTGATTGTTTTGGGTGCTGGGATCGATATTTTTTTGTTTAAAGATACTGATTCCTAGGGATACCAAGGAATGAGTTGAAGCTAAAAGCTTAAGAGCCTTGTACCTTTCAGAAATGTCTCTATATATAGCAAATAAAAGTAAATTAGTTGAAATAAAAAGCAAACACATATTATACTTTATAGTAGCGGTAATAAATGCGAATCGTAGAAGTATTGATTGACATAATTGAATTCATAAAAAACATAAATATAAAAGAAAAAAGTGAATGGAGTCATATAAATTATAAGAGAGGAAAATTAAATACTGATTTCTGTTGTTCCAATTTCTATAATCGAACTGAAAAGCTTTTGATGGCTGTTCAAGTTTGAGGCCGGTGAATTCGGTGTCAATGGAGATATAATCAGAGGAATCAAGCAGTTGTTTTATGAATATGGACAGTTTCGTTATATTATGCCGATCGATGCTGTTGTAGTTGATTGATGTGTTCATAGTCCAGTCAGTTGTGGTTTTGAGAGAGGTGTGTTTAGTTAAGAAGTGCTAAGAATGGGACTAGGAGAGGTGGGGGTAGATCAGGAAATATTAATCGAAGGTATACGAGGGGGGGGGGAGAGGGTAGGGGAAGAATAGGTTTTATTGATTTAGAGGAGGGGTTGGTTATATAAATTTAAACATGTAACAATAAGGAGAAGAAAAATTTGAGCAAAAACGAAAATAAATAAAGAAGAGAAAAATAAAGTTTGCAAGAATTTCGATCAGCGAATAAAAACATGGTTCTTATTTACAGGAGTTGAAATTCATGATACTATTGGACAAACAATTTAAAGCGAGCTATTCTCAGATGAAAATAAGCTAAATGAAAATTAAAAAAATTAGTCTGTTATTAGCGTTTATAAATTTATAATATTTTTATTCAGTTTACTTAATCCACTGCTTTGTTAAATTAATTTGCAATAAATGTTATAAAAATATTACCAATACTATATATTTAGAAATAAACTATAAAGTTTGTATAAAGATATTTTTGATATAAAGTTGACTATAAAAATACTGGAGAAATAAAAAAAAATTAAATGTTTACGCAACGAGGTAGTTGAAAAAAGGAGGGTGAACTGAAAAACGAAGTGTGAGTAATTTGAATATATTTTATTATAAAAAGAAAAGATTTTAATGGTGGAAGGAGAGGGAATTTAACAGATATTTATTATAGTCTTATAAAGTCGTCAGGGGAAGGCATCTTTGAGGAAACTTTTTCTGTTCTGTGAGAGACGTATGCCTTCAGCTATTTTTATTTTGGATTGATAAATAAAAGTAATTTTGTTAGCGAAACAAAATTAAGAGTTTTTGAAGAAGTATATTTGATAATTTATATGTAAGAAAAGATGGAGATACGTGAGAGGATATTTTTAGAAAGTATAAAAAAAATTTTTTTTTAAGAGCTTACTTTGAAGTCAGTCAAGTCGGGAACTGGGTATGTTCGTACTTTATTCCATTCGATTACATAGCTACCTGTAGAAGAGCAAGTCAGTATAAAATGAGTTACAGGTATAGATACGATAGTAGTGAATTTTTTTTATAAGTTTTTAGGCAGGGTAAGATTTGAGACGAAAAAGAATAATAGTTAGTAGTAGGTAAATGACTAAAGGAGAGGATTACCGTGTTTTGTATGTCTTCCTGTGGAGCCGGTTTTGTTTCCTGTTTATTTGAGGGGATGCAGTATTAAATGTATTGGTGGGATTAGAAAGGAGATTGATATTTAGAGGCGAATAATGTGAATAAAATGTAGTAAAACGAGAAAAAAAAGAAGAGAGAATAATAGGGGAAAATTAGATATCAACTTGTAAGATTTTAGCTACCTTTATAAAAGTTTCTTCCTTGTTTTGAGGTAAGAACACCGTGCTTTGCGCCTCTGTATAGACCTTTAACAACTGCGCTATTCATTGTCTTTAAACTTTTGACAAAATTTAAAATAAATTAAATCGAGGAGAGGGAAGGGATCGAGTAAATAATTTGAGGTAGGGAAAGTTTGATTCACAGAATGTCGTATCGAATGAATTTCTTATTGAATCGAATGAAAGAATTTCTATCCTGATAAATCCGGCGAGAAACAAAAAGAAAATACTGGATTAGAGATATCGAAAGCTTTGAAAAAAGATTTGGTAAAAAGTCAGAAAAAATACGACTCTTTGATAGTAAAGTTTTGTGTAAATGAAACTATGCCGTAAATTAATCTTTTTTTTTTACGATTTGGTTTTAAAGTTAAATCAGCAACAAATGGCTATTCGCCCAATGATAGAAATCCGTATTAATCCATTGGCATTTCTTAGTTAATTTATTAGGTATGGCCAATAATCATTATAATTTTATACTACGAAAATGAAAATAGATTGATGGCCAATAATCAATGAGAACAGAATCAATATAGCTGATCTAGCAAATAGTCGCAGTAATTAGTGATATACTGAATAATGGTAGGCTAAAATTGGTTTTGAGAGTAAATGATGGGCCATAAATAGGAAACACAAACCAATAGACAGACAGTAGCTTTGGCTGACTTTGGTTTGATTTCAGAAAAAGAACTATGCAGCTTTTTCCAGCATATTTTCTCCTATACTTCGATATAAGTGCATCTGAATATACTTGGCTGAGTTTGGCTATTTAGATATGAGTTTGGCTATTTAGCTGCGAGTTTGGCTCTTAGGCTCCATTCCAAGCCACAACTACCAATAACAGAAATATATATCGTACGAGGTTTTCTATCATATGCTATGTGCCGAATTAGAGAAAATAACTGAAATATGAAGGAAAACAAGTGCAAAATATGGGGAAATAACTAAAATATGAAGGAAAATAAGTGCCGAATTAGAGAAAATAACTGAAATATGAAGGAAAATAAGCGCAAAATATGGGGAAATAATTGAAATATGAAGGAGAATAAAACCTAAATGAAGGGAAATAAGTCGATAGGCAGAGATAAGTCACATGCGTTGCGTTGAATAGGAATTTCCGCAAACAAAACAATTTCCAGCAGTACAAAATTCCAAGCCAGCGAATAAGCCTTCCCTATATCTCTTCAGTATCCAATAGTCGCCCGTCAATCTTTTATAGCCGTAGAAATAAATTCAGATCAAAGCATTTCCATATCGAATTCTTTATATTGGAGGTTTTTTTTTTACCTTTTCTGAGCTTTAACCGAAACTATAAAAGCCATCCATCAAAGCCCCATTTCCTTCTCTCATACACGTACGCTTCCACATACAAAGTTTCTGTTTATCTAGACAAAGCCTGAAAGATAGGATACGTTTCTATCTTTTTCTTGCTTAGTAACCAACATCACTACCTTCCCTGCACCCTCGAATCGTTTTGCAAAAAAACCCAGTGCTTATCATTTTTCAAACACTATCCATACTCCCATAATAAATTGTAGAAAATAGAATCCAAAAAAAAAATGAACAGGAAAACTTCAAACAACAAATCTTCTATCTCTAGGCCTAAAAATTCAAAAACTGCCCCATTCGATATCTACAGGCTCTTGAGATGGGACGAAATCCCCCCGTTCATGCGCGACAACTCATTCATCAAAACTGGGTACCGCCAACCTATCGCCTCCTTCAAGTACTGCTTCTCCTCGCTATTCTTCATACACAACGAAACCGTAAACATATACTCCCACCTCATAGGCGCCCTCGTTTTCTTCGCCCTAATGTTCACCACAAAAGCCTTGCTCGTTCAAACAACCCCATCCGCTTCTAGCACCGATATCCTTTTCACTTACATATTCCTCGCTGGTGCTGTCTCTTGCCTCCTCATGTCCTCCATATACCACACCACAAAGTGCCACAGCGAAAACGTGTCCAAGCTCCTCAACAAGTGCGACTATATCGGCATCACTCTGCTCATCGTCACTTCATGCTTCCCCATAATCTTCTATGCCTTCCGCTGCAACTCCTCTCTCCAGCTCTCCTATATCATCCTCCTCTCCGCTCTCGGCACCTTCGCCTCCTTCATATCCATCTACCCCACATTCGCTACCCCCAAGTACCGCAAATTCCGCGCCCTCGTCTTCGTCCTCCTCGGTGTCAGCGCCGTCGTCCCAATCTCCCACTCCATCATCCTCTTCGGCGCCACCCACACCTTCCACTCAACCCAGCTCGCTTACATACTCCCCATGGCCGCTTTCTACATACTCGGCGCCTTCCTCTACGCATGCCGCCTCCCCGAATCCCTCTTCCCCGGAAAATTCGACATATGGTTCCACTCGCACCAGATCTTCCACTTTTTCGTCCTCATCGCCGCTTTATTCCACTACCACGGCGTAATTAAAGCCCTCAACTGGGCCCACCTAAACGCCCCTACTTGCTCCAACTTCCCTACCACCAACTTTTAAATCTCTATAATATCCCCCCAAAAAATACCCATTACTCAGATTTACACCCTCCTCCCTTCATTTTTATATCAGATAAAATTCGCTCTTTTTTCTCCTTTTCTTTTTTTTCGCATACATTAACTTCTTGTTATGATTTTTCTACATATTCCTTTTTTTTTTTTTACACATAAATAAATTAATCTCACTTCAATAACAACAAAGAAATAAATTTACAAAATACATTCCTATCATACAATTTCTACGCCCAAGCTAAATGCTCTCTTTTTTATTATTAAATAATAATAATAGTAGTAGTAGAATGTATATATATTTTTATTTTTATTTTTATATTTATTTTTTATACAAACTAATCTTCAAAATAAAAACATTTACATCCGCATCCTCTTGGGCATTCGGAAAACATTGATTTAAATACGTCGGGTGCTCCTGCCTCAATTCCGCCACTGCCACTCATACTGCCGCCCTTAATCATCTCCCTCGCATACTTCACATACTTCTCGACATGGTCAATGTGTCCTCCATGGAAACATTTCGAACACACTAGCCTCAGTCCAGTAACTAGCTCGTTACAATAAAAGCATTCCAAACTAGTATCTATATCACACACACCCGCTTCAAACGTATCGTCGCCCCCTATCCCCCTCGTAACCCCTTCAATCCCGCCTACTCTTGCTCCAATACCATCGCCCCCATCAACTGCACCACCACTTTGGCTATACTTACTTTGCTCTCTCTCTTTGCCATTCTCCTCACCATCGCTCCTACTCGCATCCTTCTCCAAAACTAACTCTAGCCCGCGGTACGTCGTTTCTATCGAATCGCCAAAGGATTTGCATATCTCGCTAGCTAATCGCTGGAACCCAAACGCAAACAGCAAGTCTGTATACAACACCTTGAACCCGACTAGCAGCGATAGCCAGCCCCTAGGAATTCCCTCAAAAAGATCGTATATATTCTCCCTGCCGCTATTATCTTTGACCCCGCTCTTTGCTGCATAGCCCGTCCCAATTACTGACTCGCTTTTAATCACACCATACCTATTCACCCGGATTATTTCTGTCTCCCCTTTCCTAAAACTATAATTACCCAAATCCCCATATGATTTCCCATACGTTGTGCCAGGATACTCAAACATTCCAGCTACTTTACCTCCGCCCCTGCCCATCGACATCTGCAAGATCGGTGATAATGGCGTGTTCGGAAGAATCGGTGATATAGGCTGTTGCTGATTGCCTGAAATACTTGAGCTCGTAAGAAGCTCCCCAGATTGAACCTTCAGATCGTCAAACAACTTACCAAGATACGGCTCGTACTTCAGCCGGTCTTCTGATGATATTAGAAAGTTATACACTTCTGCAACTCGGCTACTATTAACTGACGCTGCATCATCATACTCGCTTCCCATAAACCGTGGATTCTTATACATTTGCTCTACTATCTCCCTAAATCCGTACCCTATTTGATCCTCACTCTCAAGCCCCGAAAAGCTATTCTCAAACAACGATTCCGCTAAAAAAACATTCTTGAATAAACTCATATCCCCTCCCAGCTTGAAATTTATTATCGGATCACCTGATACTGAAATATCTCTTCTTGATATGTTTCGGTCAAATGTGTCTGATAACCTAGTCCAGTTTTTATCATTTTTAGAAACCAAATCAAAACACCTTGCGTTTTTATTTTGCTTCTTTATCATATTAAAATGCGACGATCTAGAATTACAGGTTATCATCCCACTTTCGTCACAATCTGATTCTTCAGGCGAAAGTATACCAACTCGATCGTAGTTTGAAAAAAAGTCATCTGATTGATTAGATAGTTGATTTCTGTTCAGTACAGTCCCGTTATTACCATACATTTCAGATCTAGAGATAGACTTTTTTCGCTCCACTTTTATACTCTGGTTGAAAAATGAAACCCCGAAATTGGCACTTAGTGCACAGCAAAGTAACACTGTATTGCTAATATCATGTAATTCGATGGTCATCTCTAAAACGCCAAGCAAGTACGACTTTGCAACTGGATTGCACCATTCTAGTATACTACTATCTTCTAAATCGTCTATACCTTTAAACAGAATGCTTAGAACGTACCAAGCCGATGCCAGATATTTCATTTTGTTCTTGGAATATGTTTTCGAATTTTTCAAGCATAATTCACTTTTGCTCAAAGGCTCTCCCCTATCATTCAACGATATCTCTGTTGCAATGTCAAGGTTAATAATAGGATCAAATACCCTAGCTGTTGTGATAAAACAAATATTTCCTATAGAAGTTGTTGTTGCTGCTGGCTGGGGAATATCAGTAAATTCAGTTTTGCTTTGACCCAGAAATTCAAAGTTAGGATCAACACTTTTTTTAGGTTTAGACTTTTTGGTATTTAAAGACCCGCTCTTGAAATAAAACCTTGGAACGTCGTCAATCCCGCTTTCGTAGTACCCGTTATTTCTAACTGATAATCTATCGTCCAAGTCATCTAATGCATTCCACCTTCGAGTTTTTGCTTTGTCCACATTTGAGTCAAAATTATTCATCATATTGCTGGATGAAAAAGGGCGATGGCCTTTATTGTTAAATAAAGGATCACTATCTTCAGAATCATTACCTTTTCCTGATATGACATTCTCATCAATACTAAAAAGCCTTGATTTTTTATCAGAGTTTTCAGATATCCTATACTCTTGTTGTCTACTCAATGAGTCAAATCCATTGTTATCACTGTAATAATTTATGCCTTCCTTGTAAAAAAGATTTTCTCTATCGTCGTGCCTTTTTATGCCAAAACTCCTAGTAAAATTAGAGTTATTTATTGCTTTTTTGCCTTTTTTATTTTTTGATGAACGTTTAGGTTGACCATCTTTAGAGTAAAAAGATTTTAAATTTTGACTTGAATGTTTAGCCCTAAAATTCGTAGGTCCATAAGATTTGTTTATTTCCTTTATATGGTTTCGACTTAAATATTCGCCATAGCCTTCATAGGTTCTGAAAGATTCATTTTGAGAACTGTTATCACTATCAGAACGATACTTACTCTGGCGTTTCTGTTCTGAGCTTGATGATTCACCATATTCATTTTTGTACCCAAAATTACTATCATCTTCGTCATCATTAATTGGATGTGTACCTACAAAGCGTGCAGACTGTTCCTGGATTTTAAGTTGTACCATCGCTTTATAATAATCAACACCTTGGTAGGCAATCGGCTTCCTTAAAACTCGAATCTGCTTTGATAATGTAAGCATATGCATATCCGCAACAAATGAGCTATTTTCTGTGTCAGTTTTTTGATTTGCTATGCTGTTTGTGCTGAAATTCCTACCGGAGCTAGCATTATCATCGGCGCTTAGGCTAACCGAATTATTATCGTTTATCTGAGACGATGGATTTAGTAAAAACAATCCAAATTCGCCTGGGTATGTAGAAGGTGTGTACAAGGAAGCAAAAAACAGAACTAGTTTATTGTTGCCACTGAAAACACCACCACAAAGCCTAGGGAATGGAACATTATTAGAATTTTGAGATTTTACATTATGGAAGCTATTCCCAGTTGTAGAATCATTTGGGTGGCGCTCAGAGAGTTTGTATGGATTATTAATCCTTGAGTCGATCTGGTTCATATCAATAAGATTGTTAATTTTTCCTCTACCATCATTAAATTGATAGTCAGAATCATAATTATCGTTTGAGTAGTCGTCGTACAAAATATCAGTACTAGAACTTTTGCTTAATTCGGATGATGTAGCAGAATCGTTAGAAGTACAAGACTCGCTTAACAAACTAGAGCTATCAAAGAAGGAGTCAGAATCAGACGTAGTCCCTAGATACAAATCAGAACCAGAGTAGGAAGAGTTTTTTGGAAACCTGAAGTTCTTTGAAAATGAGCTTCTAGATCTAGCTATATTTACTCCAAAATTCTCATATTGTTTGGCGTTAATAGAAGGTTTTTCAAAGAAATTAGAGTCCATTCGCTTAGAGATTCTTTTTAGTAACATTCTAGAGTTATACTTTAAAAAGTTGTGCAAAATTCCAGATATATAAGGAGGCTCGATGCCATATCGAATTAAGAATGTTAGACAAAGCAGCATTGGAGATGAAATGATAGAGCACCAATTAGTTGTTAGCAAAATCATCAAATTTAAATAGCGGTAATGTTTAGGAGAAATGGTAGAATTACTTGTCTTCCTGAACACTTTAACCATAACAGGCTTTTTAGGATAGAAAAGACTAAATTTTAGCAGCAATTTAACTGAAGTATTTTTTTTTTTATCTAATCCCCACGGACCAGAAATATTCATAAAAACTTGAAAAATGTTATTTTTTTCAGGTTTTCTTGGAATTTCTACGGATAAAATATTCAAGTTTTTTTCAAAGTGTAACACAGAGCTAATTTCTTTTTTAATCTCATTTATCTTGAGCTCAACGCTACCCTTTTCGTTAAGTAGTTTTGGTGAGGATTCCGGTTGCAAGTTATACTTTGAAGTGGTTCTTAAATTATTTAAACCAGCCTTGATTAGCTGTTTAGCAGAATATTGTGATTTTTTCTTTGAGTAAAAAAGATTTCTAAATTCTTTATTAATTGAAAGGTTATTCTTGGATAATATATTCTGGCGGGTAAAACCTTTTTTTAGCTTATTTTTGTATAGAGATGCCTTAATGTCTTTGTATAAATTTTGGCTATCTCTAAAACCTATAAATATGTTATCTTTAGGGTAACTAAATTTGCCCTTGCTTTCCTTTGAGCTTACAACTATTTTTTTGCTTTTAGTAAAGTTCCTAAATTCTGATGTAATATTTTTTTGAGACGGGTGGCGATTTTTGCCATTCATCAGCTTGTTATCAAAATCTTTTATATTTTTATTTGGCCCGTATATTATGCCTAAATATGGGTTGGTAAAAGTGGGTTGCTTTTTCATCCAGCCTTGGTTAATTGAAGCAAGCTTTTTTCTTTTTATTTGGTGACCTTTTCTTGTTGATAGCTTTTGAACTAGTGATTCAGGCATACTCCAAGTATGAAGAAAGCTATCGGCTCCAATGGAAATAAGTTGCCATTCTCTAAAGTCAATGTTATTACTTGGATAGTAATCTCCTCTACTTCTCCAAACAAACTCTAAAACAGAACCATTATTTTCACCAACTTGATGAATTGGTTTATCTTCATCATCAACATATAGAGAAAGACCGCCTTCTGGATCTTTAAATGTAACCACAAAGCCATTACCACTCGGCATATATCTTGCTTTTGAAATAGACTTTTCGTTGAAGTAAGTAAAAGACAGGTAGTCATCATTTGAATAAGTCCAATCCCATTTTTTTACGGTTTTATCGTTGGCAGCCGTAATAAGAGTATTCCTTTTTGTTGAATGTGTGGATACTGAATAAATTGTTGAGTCGTGTGCGTTTTTGATGCTTATTAATGGTCGTGAGCCAAGGCGAGTGTCCCAAATATTGGCTGAGTTTTGGTAGCCTGATACAAAACAATACTCGTTAGTTTTGCTGAACTCGATTGAAGAAGTTACATTCCAATCAGTAAATTTGAAAACAGGTTTTTTTGAAGTTCTCAAATCCCATAAACGAATAAAAGGATCAACGGAGGAGGTTAAAATTAAATTAGGATCAAATGGAGACCAGTTGAAATCAGTTGAGGAACCCATATTGTCGTTTAGAAAATATACAGGTTTTTTGCTTGTTACGGCGAAATTCCATACTAGGAGGGTTTGATTAAACTAGTAAAAAAGGTAAATGGAAAATCTATTAATGTGATAAATTAAATAATTATTATTATTTGAAATAAAGCGTGGGAAAAAAATTCATTACAGTACTAGCAACGAATCCATCTTGAGTTTTGTGTGGACACCATTCTACATTAACAACTCTCCATTGGGAATTTATGTGTACATTTAAAGGAGATTCAGTAGGATTTTCCATGTCGAGAATTGCGATTCCAGAATCCCTAAAATCATTTTAAAAATTGCAATTTAACATTATATTGTAATGTTTTTTATTAAATAATTGAAATTTACCCAGCTAGTGCAATATCACGGAAATGAGGACTGATTCCAACTGTGTTAAATCCTTGATAAAAATACTGGAAGCTGTCCTTATAAAAAGGATCCAGAATTACAGGATTATTTTTGTAGTGTTTATTCAAATCCATTGCTGATCATACTTTTATATAATAATGTTGCGTGGTATTTTATATAGAAGTTTATAGTATCGAAATTTAGAGGAAATTGAGAATTTGGATTGATTGAAGTTTGATGAAAAAACGCATATGTGTATACTCTGAGACTGATAATATTATGCGTCGTAGTAAATCGGTATTGAGTATTATTCGTGTCTATATAAATAAAAGCGATGGATAAAGGATAAAGGATAGAATGAAAAAATGTTTGTACAAATTTCAACTAAAAATTCACTTATATTTTTCTATATTTTTACAATATTTTTGTTAAAAAGAAATTCAATTGTGTTTAGCTAAACTTTGTCCCAAAAACACAAATTAAACTGAAAGTGAATTGTATAGTCTATTGACTATTTAGGGTAAGCCAATTATATCGATAATTACCAACTAAGTTTGCTTTTTAGGCGTAAATAACCAGGAAGAATCGAAATAGATAACACAATCTTGAAGAAATATGATTTTATAACTCATGCTGATATTAGTATTAGATATACAAAATACTCATTGAAATTTATTAATTTAGATACATCCGTACGCAGTAGATAATTGAAATTTACGAAGGAAAGTAAAATAAGCTGTATTAAAAACGCTAATAATTCTTAACTTTCACTTATTTCGAAAAAACAAGCAAATATAAAGCACCTTTCAAAATCGTAAGAAATTGAGAAATAGTTACTACTAAACTTTTTAATTCCGAATATCAAATAGTAGAAAAAATATTTTAAATATTCATTCAGCTATTTAAAAAATTTTTTATTCATCAAAAATAAAGTGTGATTTCTATAAAACCTTCATTGAAATTTTTAGGGGAGAAGTGTACCACATAAAAAACTGGTTAGACATTCTACTAAATTGAAATTCTAAATATTTACCTTTAAAACTTATCAAATCGAGCTTCTTAACGTAGTTTATCAAGATATTAAGGTATAATTATGTATAAGGGGATTTATAAACCATTCTATATTTATAACTATGAATCTTTAGATGTTACAAGTACCTCAGTAAATTAATTTGGAAACATTTAATGAATAATTTAAAATACCAGTAAGGAAATGTGATATTTTACAAATCCTTCCAAAATCGCTTGATCCAAGATATCTTTTAAAACATAGCTAGGAAGAATATAAAAAAAATAATAAGAATGAGTTCAAATATACTCTACAATATATATAAGGAATAAATAATGATTAATGATATATAAAATTAAAAAAAGTATAGAAAAACACTATTAAAGTTTAATGGCTATACCTAGCACTTAATTTAGAATGGGGATATTATCACGAAATACTGATAATATTTACAACTATTGTGGCCATCGCTTTATTCTTAAATTTTCAACTCATCTTTTTCTGGCACAGTATTTTTGGTTTATTTTTCCAAAGAAATCGGTTTATTTTATCTTGGAATATCTATTAAAGAATATTACAAGATATAGTTTAAATCACCTATTAATATTTATTTAATGGCAAATAGCTTTTTTCTCCTATCCTCCTGCCCTTAAAGCGCCAATAGCGCAACCCCATACGATAAGTAATTTATTTGGCGAATCTACAGAATATTTTTGATTTTTTCCAATGTACTTTAATTGGCGATAAATCTCACAATATTCTTTTTTAATGCGATATAACTTGCATTAAACTTCGATATTCTTGATGTTAGATAATAAATTTGTTTGTGTATTATTTTTAAATGGGCGTGGAAGGTATTTCTGCCCTCAACCTATATATAGTATAAATTATATTTTCCCTTTTTTTTAGGATTAGGTAAATTGAAACGAGATTATACAGTCGACTTTTGAGAATATCCATAATATGCACCCAATATTAAGTACTATACCCATAATAAAAATGAAAATTCGCGAATTATAAGCTTCATTACCTCCCACCCCTATCACTAAATATATTTATATGATCAAATTAAATAATAAAAAATAGATTTTGGCTTAATAAACTCCCTCAATCACAAAATTCATTTCAATTCCAAGAATACACACGCCATTCCCCAATGAATAAGATTAAATTGATTGCATATGATAACGATAAAAATTTCAATAATAGTACAATTGAAAAAATAATGGAAAATGTAAAAATTTTACATTTAAAATAACAAAACATATAAGAAACTTGATGGTGAAAATAAAAAATTTTGTGATCCAATTTAACATCCTGTATATTCAAAAATTATAAATAGATGAATAAATATACAACAGAATTTATTTATGAACAAGGCTATTAACCATTTTTTAACTTTTACTATACGAAATAAGTAGTTCTATCATCTTTCTCGATACGATTCGTCAAAACATTAGTTTTAACAATTTATTATATTATACATAAAAAGTTTTTCCTTCAATAAGTAACTTGATACAAAACATCAGATAATTAAACTCAAGTTAAAATATAAGAAAAATCACAAATTATAATTAATTGAATTACGTTTAATTTTTTTTTGAAATTTTTGAAATTTTTTGATATTTTTTATAAGATAATCTTATTGTCTCAAAATTTATATATTACAAATCACATATATGCCATATTTATATCTTTACAGTTTTTCATTAAAATACATAAGTTTTACATTTATAATGAATTTATTAAAACAAACCATCGTGATTTTGATTCAATCAAATGCTAAAATTTTCAATAAATTTTCAAAGCATTTGATTTTTTCATTTTTTCAAAATATTATCCTAAATAAAAATCTAAATAATATTAAACAATCAATCAGAATTGCTATTAATTAATTAGAATAGTAATAATTTTTTTTTTTAATTTTTATAATATTTAAAATTAAACATTGAATATATTTAGATTGCAATCTCAATTTAGTCAAAAATACTGTTTTAATTTTTTTTTTAATATTTAAATCACATATTATTTATCTTTATTTCAATACATTTCAGATGAGGATTTTTTTTCATGTTTCAAAAAATATTTAGTTTATTAATGAAACTATTGAATTAAAGATTAAATATAGAGATGAGGATGATAGGGAAAAAGTTTTATGAAGAGAAAGTCGTTGAAATTTCCCTGATAGTAAAAATATCAGATATCTTATTCTATTTGGGATTTTGAATATGATGAAATGTAACTTTTACTGATGTAATATTACCTACTCATAAATATGTTTTAAATATCAATTATCTTGGAATTTCAAGTAAATATAATGGGATTTAGAAATAATTAAAATAAAATAAAAATTAATTTAGGAAAAATTTAGCAAGATTAATAAGTTTGTAATCTATGATATTTGAAACTATAAGAAGTATTTAAAATCATAAAAAGTTATTTATGTATCATAATATGGTCTTTTTAAACTGTAATCATAATTAATTTGACATATTTACAGTAACTTTGTCTTTTTAACATGAAAATTATTTAAAATAAAAACCTGTTACACCCAGTTTTTGAGTCAAAAACTTATCGAATTTATTCGTTTTATTTTGATTGATTCACTTAGCATATATTAGCACCTATAATGACGTACTTATTTGTGATGCAGATTTTTATTGGACAAGTTCTAGCATTCTCATTAGTGTTTTCTGTTTTCTATATTTAAGTTGTAAAAAATTTTAATAATTTTTAAAATAATTTTGTATTACACTAAGCTAAATCCGTTATCAAATCTAGATTTTATAGGTTATGGAGGTAAATTTATTTCAAATATTAGTAGGATATCTGCAATATTTATTCAATCATATTTTTGAGCACAAAGTATATTATTTTATTTTTTCGTTGTTGTGATAATATAATAATCATATGATAAGCTATAATATATTTGAGCAAAGAGAATTTTATGCAACCATGAAAAAAATTATTATTTTATATCGAGGAATATATAGTCCTATTTACGAGTTATATTCTGATTGATGGATTAGATAACTTTTATGATTATTTTCTCGATATAGAGATATCACATCTAATATACCCTAAAAAGCTAACTATTTGGTCAAAAATTAAATAAAATGAAATCTTTTAATGATAATACACTTTTTCTGGTAAATTGATTGAAATTATTCAGTAAAGATATAATATGTATAAAAGACTAGACTTTTTAGTTTGTAATAAAATCAAATAAAAGCTAAATAGTTTGAATAGGAAGAGATAATAGTTTAGTATATAATACCAGCGACCCTAACGCATATTTCGATTCACTTTGGACTTGAAATAATAAATATTGATCGCCGAGTGCGAAAAATAAAAAAGACTTAAAATAATCAACAACTTTTAATTAAATTCTGTCATTATTAATGGGAATTCAACAAAAATTGTATTTTGCGATTACTATATTTGCGATGCGAGCTTCAATACTAATTTAAAATATTTATACAGAGAATTTATAGAAAATATAGATTTAAACTTTTTAAATTTTATAAGTACAGTACCACAGAAATTTGAGAATATATTTTATGATTGAAAAACAATCGAATGCCATTAGTTGCAGTCAATTTACTAAATTCATTAATGAGATTAGTTGAATCTAAGCAATTACATAGTATATACTATGTATAGAAACACTCTAGAACTTTATGGAACATTTTGGAATACAATGGAACCTTATGAAACATTTTGAATTGTTATATATAAATTATTTACAGTTGATTCTAGAACCTTGTTGAAAATTTCATAATATTCTGTAAGCTATTATTTGAAAATTAATATTGCTTAAATTAATTTTTTATTGAATAATATCATTTATTTTTTTCTTCAAAAAATATAAAAGGGTAATTTTTTTCCATCTTTCAGAAAAAACCAAGTGTTTTATTTATTTCATTATATTTAACCCACTAAATATATATAATTCCTATAATAATAAATAAATAACACTATCTTAGCTTCAGTTTCAGTCCATCAAGAGCCCTTTTTTTATTCGTCTTTTCATGCCTAACACTATAAGATCTTGTAACTACAAATAATTTAAAAACAGCAGGTTTTATACGCTTTTAAAAAAAAAATTATCATTTAATTTTCAAGATTATATAATTAATATCAATTTAAATCTATGTTATTATTTAACAATACTTAAAATGAATAAAATTTATTTGATTTTTTCAATTATTTTGTTTTGAAAAAAATTTTATAGATTAAATGAGTTGAACGAAATATAACCGAATTTCATTGGTTAATATCACATCTATAAATGTATCATAAAATCACTTTGGATTTTATGGAAAATTTTTTTAATCTTTTTTTCCCGAAAAAAATTAATCAATCAAAATTTATAACAAAAAAGCAATATTCGAACACTTTTATAATATATCATTGGGAAATTTTCCATCTTTAAATTTTATATTTAATATTATTATTTAGTTATTTAAAAATTTCACTATATAGTTAAATCATCAAATATAATGGTTTTAAATGAAATATGTAATTTTTATATGATAGTAATGAATAAAACCAAATAAAAATTTATTTCATTCATTTCCTACATAAATAGCTAAAGCTTATAAATTAATCTTATTATTTCATAAATCCAGATCATTTTTAATAATTCTATTTTTTATTTCAAAAAAAAAATTAAATCATCTATGAAATAAATTTTTCAATGATATATACAAAAATATATTATTATCGAATTGAAGTAAAATTTCTATATTACAATCAAATTTAATAAATGTGAGAATTTTTTTGATTGAAGGATATTTTTTTTCTCATGAAATATAAATAATAATACTAAATAAAGAATTTATTTTTTTTTAATATATAGTTAACTCTATAGTTATTTATAACACGAATTTTTAAAAAAAGCCCGAGGCTGGTGAATACAAAAATTAAATGTAAAAATTTTATTTTCTATAAATATTATCATATATAAGAGGTTTTATAGTTTTAAATTTTCAAAATATCATATAAACTTATTTATCCTTCTACTTGTTTTCTACTCTTGAATAATTTTTGCTATCTGAGAAATACTTTACATACTCTATCCTTTTATTATTTAAGTTTTACAGATATATTTTTTATTTTTGCTAGACTATTTGTATGTTTTTGTGAATTTTTATACATTATACTATCTATTAATGGTATAAAAAATTAATTTCGCGCATTAAATCTTCAAATAAAGTTTTTTAGTTTTTAAATAATTATTTATTCCTATCTCTATATATTATTCTTTATATTGAATATTTTCTTCATAAAAAATCTAATTTTTAATTTACAGCATTTTTTGTAAGAGCATAAATAATTTTTAAATGGACGCTTATATAGATGAATGAACTTTATGAATAAAATATTTTATATCAACATTATATTTTATCCAAATGAACGTAACTTATTAATCATAATGAATCAATCTCTTCATTTATGATTTATAAAATATAATAACAACTTTTAATTATATTTAAATTAAATATTTTTTATTTGAATTATTACTAAAAATTTTTATTATAGTAGAGAGTTTCGTTGTTTTTTTAAAGAGTTAGCTCAGATAATAAGACAAAGGGGATTAACTTTTAACGATTAATGAATTTTTCGCTCTGAAATATCTCCATTAATCAAGTACTATTGAGTTTGTAACATTCTGTCTATTTTTTTTTTCAGATAAAATTTTTCTTAGTTTCTTAATCAATAATATTTATAGCTAAATAATCTTTTATATTCAAAAGAGGCTCGATTAGCTAGAAATAAAAAATTATAAAATTTATTTGAATATTCGTTACTGAATAATTATCTTAATATGATTCCACTTGATTCATAATTTATCAAAGGGATTGAATTTCATTGATCTTAACCATTTATTTTGTAATATAGTTTTCTAGCTTAATTTTTTTAGCCTATATATATATTTATTTCTTGGTGCTCCTCTATTTGAATAATACTGAATTTTTCATCAAATTCATTAATTTCAGATATTAGTTTAAATAACACATCTTGTAGTTAGCTAATATTTTTATATAAATTTTTATTAGGTAAATTTAAATCTGGTTTAGATTATTGTAAAATTTTTAATGCACTATCTTAGTTTGAACTCAATTCAATTATTTTTATTTTAGTATTATAAAATCTATCTAATTCTCGCTTTTAAAGAATATTAGATTTTCAAGTAACAGATCAAATATTTCTGAGGGTTTAATCATAACAGAATTTCTTAAACATACAGCCTATGAATATATTTCTAATATTTTTACTAGTATATATATATAATTTAGCACTAAATCATCAGTAAATACTTTTTAAGCAATAATATAAAGAAAGATTTTTGCATTAGTTATTTTGATCTTAGTAAAGGAGTTTAAAATATTAATAAAAAAAATTTTTTTTTTCAATAATTTTAATTTGATTACTATTTCATATGAAATATATATTTTTTCCGCAGAATTATAATTTTCGTAATTTATCTATATTAAGATTAAATACGTTTAAGGCATTAGAATTTAATAAATTTTAATGATAAATAAATTTTATTTATTCTTCTGATTCCGAGTACTATTTATGAAATTATTCTATATCACTATCCTGATCAAATAAAACATTATATTTTTTATATTTTTTGTTTTATATATGGTGAGATGATCCAAAAAATTTAAATATTTCAATAAATATTTTATTTAATATTTACGTAAATCAATTACTAAATTCAAATATAATAAATCGACGACTGCAAAATGAATACTATGAGCTAATCAGGTTCGGGCATGAAATTCCAAAATTCACTTGTTCTAAACATAATAGATGCACTTCTAGTGTCAGCTGATAGTATATTTATTTTTATCTTCAATTCAAATCAATGCACTTTATTTGTCACCATTTAAGTATCATTAGTCGCGGGGATATATTTTTTTAATTTAAAAATTAATAAAAGCATTGCATACTTATTATTTGCATGTAAAATTAATCGCATATGTCTCATATTTCTAATATAAATCCATTCACCTAATGATGTT